>JAWPHD010016810.1:0-47892 GCA_037043455.1 Cyrtodaria siliqua
GGGAAGTAACCACTGCGAGGAGTTTGGAAACCTCCGCACATGGATATTGTAGTCACTAATCCCTGCCAACACACAAAGCACGTGACGATAGCTGAGGCATGTGATTACAAAAAAAAATGGCGATACACTAGGTAATGTTGGGTACAGCAAACTCTTGCCGTAACCAACAGGCAATTGACAATAACATCGATCATCACCTTCAAGAAGATGTTGAAAAGATTCAACCTGGTTTTGGCTAGAGTGTAATCTCTTTATTAAATTGACGCACAGTTTCTGTAACGTTCTCAACGGAATACATGTGTGTTTAAAAGTACTGTAACTTAGTAACCGGTGTGCAAGTCCGCTAAAAAAAAAAAAAAAAAAAAAATATATATTTTTGTACTCAGACACCGTTTTTCACACTATTTTTCTATATTATGAACAAAGCAAGTTGAAATATTGGCCCAAAAAATATCTAACAAAAAAATTAAACTTAGCTGGATTTCAGCTATAAATGTGTGTGGTGGCAGTGATTACTGTAACAGAAAGGGGAAGTAACCACTGCGGGGAGTTTGGTATCCAGCTACCACAGATAACTGCGCATGTGTCCCCCCCCCCCCCCCCCCCCCCCCCCCCACCCCCACTCGCCTTACCGTAAGGATCGCTTGTGCCTCGGCGTATCGCTAATACGAAGAATAAGGCATTGCCTCAGTACGAGCTCAACTCCAAAACCCACTGCACTGGATAAAATGAAAACAAGTTATGGATCAGACACTGACCTTAACATTTAGACCCAACATCGATCTTGTTTTGTTCATACTGACCCTATAGTATTGCATGATATATAAACACTTACAGTTTTATCTCATTATCTGAAATTACCTTATTGGAATGAACACAACAATACATCACATTGACATTTGACCTTGAACTTGTAAGTAACTATTTACATGTATACATAGGGTAAAACGTATTTCTTGTGAACTCGTACCATTTTTTTCCGAAATACTTTGACCGTCTCCTCTCCCCACCCGACAACCGCCTTCACAAACTACTGTCAATCTATAGGGTTGAAGGTGTTCCTACGCCTATGATCCTTTCTAAAAGAGGTTGCAAGTTGATTGTCAAACCATCCTTTGCAGGTTATAAATGCTGCTGATGAGGTCATTGTCGTATCGGGTACTACAGAAAAGTACCCGGGGTACATTTATGTATACAAAAACGTACCCGAAAATTTGAATTCCAGAACGGCCCCCAAATATACAGAAACGTACCCAGACAAACAAGATCTCATTGACGGAATTGAAACAATTTAGAACTTGATAAAACAACTGCTTAAACAATATTGTTTATCATTAACTATTGAGCTATTGTTCTTAAAAACATATTTAGGCTGCCATAGTTAGTAATATAATACAGAACGTATTTTCGTAAAACCGGAAGTTGCAAATCAGCAAACCCCGCGCAAAATAAGTAAACAAATTACAGCTCGTCATTCAAGAAGAGTTGGTCAAAATATTTAGACCAACTGCATTCCTTTAAGATGGAGGCAACTGCTAGTGGCTTTTAAAACGTGAATCGATTAAACTTTGTAAACAATGAAAGTTTCGTTTCCGTGAAGTAACAGAACGCGTTACGGCCGCGTTTTACGACATTGTATTTTGTCCCGTTACATTTATGTATATTTGGGGACCTTTCTGAATTTCAATGATTTTCGGGTACGTTTCTGTATACATAAATGTACCCCGGGTGCCTTTCTGTAGTACCCGTACGACAATGACCCCATCAGCATTAATGCTGAGCTCTACTTAAAGCTGAAATCAGTCATAAACAAACAAAAACAATGGAGTAAAAATATCTATTGTTTCTTGGACATTCAAGACGTCTTGGCATGCAGCTTATGCAGCTTATCTTAGGCAGAAAAGTCACTAAATATATAAGAGATAGATAAAACAAAGGTATACCGGAATCAGCATCCGCGATTGATAGCATTTGCAAATTCGAATCCCACGTAAAAATAATTGTTTGACGTGTTGGAATCTTATTTATTTTTTCTCGCTTTTCTCTAATCTCATTCATTTGACGTCTTGAGTGCTTTTTTATTTTTATTTTTTTATATATATTACACATGGACGTTTTTTGTATGCATCCCGTCGCAGGACGGCGCAAGTTGTGTATCCGTTGTGTACTCAGAGTATAGGTGTGTTTCATATATTTAAAGTAATTTTTGGGTGTGTTTTTTGCTTTTGTTGTGTTTTTCTTTTGTTTGTCAAGACATTTGAATAAATGAAATAGCAACTTTCCTATGTTAATTGTGCTATTTTTTTCCTGTGACTGTAACATTTCAGGACATAAACACATTTTTTGGAGATCAACAAATTGTTTGCAAAATATTGGGGTGGAGGTGGGGCATACACTGCTCCATCCTCTCTCAGCATATTAGGTGGAGCGGTGCAGAATCCCATGTTCCTTTCTCTTGTTACGGTACACACTTAATTCTGACGCAACCCCGTTTCTTGTGTCATTGATTTACATAGAAGCTCAGCGAGATCTTAACGCGCATACTGCATAAAGTATGGCACTCCATGAACACGGGGCTGGTGGCCTTACATGATGTCATCCCCTGCGATGTATCGCATACTTTCATATTACCTTGCCCGAAAAAAGTACTGAGTCTGAGG
The DNA here is from genome assembly GCA_037043455.1 of Cyrtodaria siliqua. Taxonomy (NCBI): domain Eukaryota; kingdom Metazoa; phylum Mollusca; class Bivalvia; order Adapedonta; family Hiatellidae; genus Cyrtodaria; species Cyrtodaria siliqua. The sequence goes on from JAWPHD010016810.1 coordinate 2,661, forward strand.
GAGAAAGTTTACGACATCAATTCTCGTGTTTGGAAAACACGAGAAGTTACCCACTGGGATCTAGAGCCTGAGAAAAATATGCTAACCAACTCCACTCGGATCGAGAGGAAAATTTATTTGCTAACCACTCGGCCACACAGCTCTTTCCTACGCATCCTACGCTTGTGTGAAAATATAAAAGAGGTGAATCGTTAAATACTCCATTTGGTAAAGAACTATTTATCAAGTATCTCAGATTATCGAGAGAAATAAATGTTGTTATTTTTGACATCACTCTGGCATTAGTTTACCTAATGACTATGGAACGCCAAATTAACATAAACTCAATTATTTGAACCTCTCTTCAATTATTTGAAGAGGTATAATTCAATTGAAGAGAGGTTCAATTCATTTGAAGAGAGATCTAATTCAATTGAAGAGAGGGTTAATTCAGTCTTGGAATTGAACCTCTCTTCAATTGAATTGAACCTCTCTTCAAATGAATTAGACCTCTCTTCAATCAAATTAGACATTTCTTCAATTGAATTGAACCTCTCTTCAATTGATTAGACCGCTCTTCATTTGAATTGAACTTCTCTTCAATTGAATTAGACCGAGGTTCAATTCAGGTGTAATAGAAGAGAGGTCTAATTGAATTGAAGTGAGGTTCAATTCAATTGAAGAGATCTAATTGAATTGAAGAGAGGTATAATTCAATTGAAGAGAGGTTCAATTCCAATACTAAATTAGACCTCTCTTCAATTGAATTGAACCTCTCTTCAATCAATTGAACCTCTCTTTAATTGAACTAGATTAATTAATTGAGTTTGTGTTAATTTGGCGTTCCATAAATGACGCGTTTACCTATTGACGTCACAGCAGAAAAACTATGTGACGTCACGTTAACCGCTTTTGTCTGGTAACCTGTCCAAACGACAGCGAATATAGGTGGATAGTGTACCAGACGGAGATGGGAGTGAACTGCGTCTGGAAGGACGATGGCAGTGACCTCCCCTTAACAAGGGAGTTAACTGTGTTTTGATTTTTTTACCATGTTTTTTTTCCCCATAGTATTTACGCTACTCGCGTTACCGTAGAGCTCGCTTGCGCTCGCTATTAATTCTGTTCAGTATCGGCCATTTGTCTTTATGTCAAATTGATTCTGCTGTCATTGAATTGAGTGCTTTGGTCTTGCATTAATTCAGTTTCCTATAGATTGTTTCACGTATCGGTAAATTGATCGGGTTACTTTTAAATTGGTTCACATTCTCTTGCTTTGATTCATGTTTCCGACTGAACTGTTTAGCATTGTATTGAATCGTTTCAAGTTCGATTAGATGGTTTGAAAAAACGCTCCGGATTATTTCACAAAGCATCGGATTGTTTTAAGTTTGATTAGATGGTTTCAAAAAAAGTAGTGAATCAATTAAAGTTACATTGAATTAAATATAATACCGATGAATTAATTCATTTTTGACTGGATGATTTATTAAAAACATACTTTTGGCGGTAATGGCCGCCCATAGAGTTGTATATAAATAAAGACAAGCAAGGTTTTACGCAAGCGTAAAATAGCTGCCGAAAGAAAAATAGCAAATTATCTGGGTAGGAACTGGGAACAAAGTTTAACATAATAACAGATCAAGTCTAGTGTGATAAAACAATATTGAAAAAACATGTTGTCACGAAGACGTAAACGTAACTTTTTCCTCACCAGACACTTGATCACACTTTCTTCCCAATATTTCCTAAAGAAACATTTTGAATCAAGGTGGACGACCTCGCTTCGTTCTGGTCAAATCCGTGACATGCGTTACATATTGAGTACATATTCACCTTTGTAGCACGACATGCTAGAAATACACATCAGCACAGAAATACAGTTGTTCACATGTAATGGATGCGTGTGCGTTAGTATACATTACAACACAGATAACCTGTTCACTGCTACAATGTGTAATCATAAGATTGCGTTATCGAAGTGAAAAACTCAAAGAAACTGTTCATTGCTACCTTACCATATGCAATTATGAAAATCATGTGCAATTATGAAAACCATATAATAGTCGCAAATAATATTCAACATTGTAAGAAAGAGACTCGTATTCATCATTTCCTGAAACCACAACATCTAGTTGCAGACTCGGTTTTATTGTGTCTGTTAGTCAATAATATAATGAGTAAATGAAACAATACCATCGGCTTAAGGGTAACATAAATTACATATTACAAAAATAGATATAACAGGAAGATAATAATAAAATAGATACAAATAGCTGATACAAACAGACAACTTTAAAATTAAACTTATGCACACTGATAAATGGATACAGGGCACAACATAACGGTTACGTGATATAATGTTGCAAATAAACAAGTTAAAATAAGACTCGATACAATATTTCATTTATTTGCTAGTCATTATACGTATAGTACAAACACTATATCTTATTCACCCTCTTGATTGAAGCGCTTGATTACTATCTCAGTCGAGGTTTTTAAACAGAACATGTCCCGTCATTGTTGGCAATACCAATTGACTGAAGCGCGTAATTAATATCTCGGTCGGGGTTTTAAACGTGCGTAGTAACACCATGTGCGTAGGGAAATTCCCTAAAGAATCCAAATACAAAAACAATTAAGTCAAGGTAAAATCCCTAAAGGTCTATAGACAAAATTATATCTAATATTACGTCAAACGCTTCTCCTGCTTGATAAATTAGTGGAGATGAAATTGTCCGCTGGCTAACATGGGTAAATTGATTAGAGAATATGGAATGTTGTTTAACGGCTCATCAACACAGTATATGTTATTTAGAGCCGCCCCAGAGAGAGAGGGGAAGGATACATAGGAATCCGGGAACCTGCCCTACTCTTATTATCGAATAGATTCCTATGGTTCTTTAACGTGCTTGGAGGATAGACCAATACACGGGACCGCCCGGTTAACGTCCCCATCCGACGGACGATGTACTGGTTGGTAAAACCATTATCATTCGGACTGTACTTGCAGATATACATATAATTAAACGATATGGCCTTATTTTTCATCCGATCTTTATCAAACTTAGCCAGATTGTTGATGTCATGTTAGTTTAAACATTTTTTTACATCGATTGTGAAAAAAGTTCTTGCAACGTATATTAATCACTCTCGATGGCTTCCTCGGTAGAACCATTACTAGGCAATATCATTAAAAGCTCGGACAAAATAAAACATTTGCGAAGGTGTTTGTTTTCGGATACGTCTAGGTGCCCTAAACAATTACCATCTGTTTTTATGTCGCGTTTATTTTAGAGCGTCTTTTCCTGTTTTTATTTAAGATTTGGCAACATGGTTTTGTATCTCTTCAAGCTGATTATAAATTGTACCAATACACTCAGATATTGCATTTCTGTCGTTTTGCTAATTTGTAGTTTTGTAGTTTGTGTAAGATGAATGAGTCCCTAGGCATTTTTTCAGAGATCACCAGTCGTTTTAATTGTCTCCGGGTTGCATATGCATGTTTGACCTCTAAGGTGTATTAGCGCTTTGCGTATACATTTGGTTTTAATATAGACAAGGTCTGTATTTACGGCCATGGGTATCGCATCAACAATTTGTCTGTAAATGTTATATGCATTATGATTTGAACAAGACATTTTAATTGCTCTTAGTCTAGTTCAGCTGCGTATATATATTAAACTGTGACTGAACATTTTCTCCAGTTAATCTGCCTGTTTTTCTGAATGTGTTTAAATATTTTTAGCACAACTAAGTGATAATGGAAAGTTGGCCCGATACAGTCAAGACATCATCATCAATTTGATTGCAGTTTGTATTCACATGTTTTTGGAATTAATTACTATACTAAATGTTGCCCTATTAACACCCAATCTTCTTCACTTTACCATTCAAAGTTGTTAAAGATGTTAATACCATGATAAAATCTCTAATTAAAGTTTGAAAAACATCCATATCTTACTCCCCAAACTTCAATTCTACCCTATTTCATCCCAATAAAACGGATTACGAAGGCGAACAACAGCGCTCCATCGCCTAAGCTCACCTGGACTCTGGCCAATAATGCCAGAAACTAGTCCAACATCATCAGTCTTGATTTACTTATCTAGGTATTGATAGAAATGTATATCCCTTTAAAGATTGTTTAATGAGCATTGTCTCTATTTCTTCAATGAGGCAAACTAATACCAGTCATTTCCAAGGTTTACAAGGTTTACATTTTTTTATATACGAAATTGTAATTTCAGCATCTTCAAGTGAAAAAAAAACACACTCAATATCCCACTTAAATATCCCTTTTATTTCACTGATAAAATCCACCATTTCATTTCTAAACATAAAAATGTATGTAGTACGTGTTGTTTTCATATGTCGTGGCGTTGTGCGTCCGTCCGTCCGTCTGTCGTCCGTCTGTCTGTCCGTTAACTTTCTTGTCCGGAATCCTCCTCCTAAACTTCTCATCATATTTTGGCGAAACTTTATCGGAAGTGGTGGAGTTATGGCCTCTTAAGTATTTAATTAATTTTCTGTATATGTATGGCAATCATTCTTAACTTTCAGGGCATAACTCATATCATAGTGGTATCTATTACCAACCTTATTTGATTGTTACCCACAAACAGTAAAGGTCTCCGTGGCCGAATGGTTAACGACGTGGCGCTGTAAACCTTCGACTCTCACCGCTGCTGGTTCGAATCCCACTGGGAGCTCGACTTGTAAGTTAGGAAGTGTCGATTCTTACTGATGGCGGGAGATGTACAGTACTGGTTCTACCCAGGAAAAGTGGGTGGTCTGCCTCCACCACAAAAATCGACTGTCATATATAACCTTACATGTGTTGAAAATGGCGTATACAAAGTATATGTATGGTTACGAAGTAGGACCAATACTGGTATATTATAAGTTTTAGCTTGTCGTGATTTTTTTTATCATCGCGAGCTTGTTTCAGCTGAAATTTATGTAGAAACATATTTAACCGGTAACTTAACTTCAAAGAAATCTCTTCACCTTAATGAAATACATCATATTTCCATGATTTTACATTTTTTTAATATTGATTAGCCACAAGGTCACGCATATGAAAAGCCAAATTTAAGCTTCAAAAGGAAAGTCTCTAACATCAAATACATGTCAAAGTATATTTCAATGTGTTTCTTAATACAGTCAGAGATGGAAGGTCAGTTATTCCATTATCTCATACTGAATCCATAAAAGTAATTGAATTTTAACATGACATATGTGTTCCTCCAATGAGAAAAGCGAACTATATGTTGCTGTAACCGATTGTCCATTAAAAGATGTAATTGACCTTGATAATACAACAGCGGAATACGTATTTTAAAATACAAAAGAAACCCAATAAAGACTGAAAGGGAGATCTCTTGGAAGCAACAAACACAAACAAGAGATAAAAGAAGCCGACCCAGTTTTATTGAGTCTGTTCATGAGAGGTAATGTCGAGTGCAACACCTCTCACGTATGTAATAATATATGTCGTCATACAGATGATAACATATGTATATGGTTTGACTAATGTGTTATCCTCTGCAACGGAAACGGTAGATCGTTTATAGTCAGAATGGAAGATGAAAAACTGTGAAGGATTCAACGTCATATAAACTTGTTCGCCTTAAGAAGCTAAACTGTGGCGGAAAATTTGGTTACGAAACTGTTTTGGTAACGAAAAATAATACCAATTGATGGAACTTTAGACGAGATCGATTTGAAGATGCAATTGCTACTTTGCAAGAAATGGAAATGGAAATTGATCTATATATTACTGAATATATGTGTGTATGCTTATTTAAATGTTCCTCTGAAATAAAAATGATATATTGATGCATAACCATGAACTCTAAACTTATCACTTTTGCCATTCATACTTCGGAAAACAAACACAAACAATTACTACAGAGGCGACCATTAATTGTTTTAGATATGTATTTCCGTGAAATATGAAGTGTGTAAGGAAACTTAAAGGACAGAACATGAACGAAGGCATGGGAATACGGTCGAGAGACACATTATATCATCCGACAACGTTCGTTAAGATGTTATAAAATGAATAAAAGTTGATGGTTTACCGACTGTGACTTTGATAATAACGAATAGGTGAGCTAAATGACAATACTTTCCATATAAGAAAAGGCGCTAAGCTAAAACAAACCAGCGCCTCTACATCTAAAAACTAGCGCTTACCTTCAACAAACACTCGCTTTCATAAATGTTAACATCTACAAACCAAACCAGACAAAATATGTATTTTGGCTTTAAAATTTGGGGTTGAGGGTAAAATCTATCAGAAACAACTTAAAACACAATTGATCTGATCCATCAAATGTATGTCGATGGAATATAAGGCGGTAAAGCAGATATATACACGTTATTGCCGTATAAACCGCCTGATAGCATCAAATACAGATTTCCACGTCGTAAACTCTATGTGTCACTTGAAAGTCTCGTGCATTGTGTAAATGTAAAACACAGACATGCAGTGTACAGTGTCATCGAGAAAAAGGTTGTAAAATCACCAAATATGGGTTTCCACATCTACAAACAATCACATCACATGTCTGTCTACAAACTAGTGTGTTGATATCTACAAACCCAAATTCGATTCGCACTTTACCTACTCCCGATACGATGGCTTCGGTAGAACCATTACTAAGCAATATCGTTTAATAGATTTCGTATGCAAATAATATGAGCACCTCTTTTAAAACTGTTTTAATTCAAAACATGCAGTCGTTTCATATTACATTAACAACAGCATATTAAATACCATATTATACTACCGTTAAACATTATAAGCAAAACTAATAGCAGTTAGTAGTGAACTACGTTTGTATAAGCCACCATGGCAACTGCTTTAAGTAACTTAAATTTTAAGTAGTTGATATATTGATCGAACAAATCTTGTCACAAAAAAAGAAACACGTACGGTTCTAATTTGTTTACCTATATATGATAATCTATCTAACTTACGTTAACTTATAGATTGACGATAGTACATGTTAGTAGATAGGCACGCGTGTTAGCTGTATTTCAGTTGTCCTACAATCGCGATATTTTAAAACTCAACGAACTCTACAAATCCTTTCAGACATATCGATCTTAAATTAAACATTCGTTTTTTCCCTTAACAAACAAATAATCAGGGGTTGTTATGGAGACTGAACAACAAACACACTTTAAAGCCTAGCGTTTATCTGGTTCGACGTTACAATGCGCTATTATGATACCTTTGTCGTAAACAAAAATGTTAAAATACTATGATTGGTCGCATTCCCTTATTAATAAATGGGTTTTGAAAAGAATGATTGCGTGTTTAGAATCTTGACAATGTCGTATTTGTTATGCGGTTTTCATGAATGTAGCCTTCAACTTATATATAGCATTATGGCCATGCGCATGCACAGGTTGACGACATATGCAAGCAAATAGTGTAACTAACGACGCAGTTTAGGTTAAAACTGACAATCATTATATAATACTACTCTTATTATCAACACACGTAATGTAATGATCCGACAAAACTTTAGAGCCGATTCAATATCATACAAGCATTGACTGTCGAACATAGCCTAAAATGCGCTGACAGATTAAGTTAAACACCCAACAAACAAACTGAAAAGTTTTGTGTTAAGGAGAATAACAAACGTAACTAAGGACGCTGTTATGGTTCAGTATAACAACGTGATAATTATGACTTCCATACATGTAACTATTAAAATCTCGTGAGGTATACCTTCAATCAATTTTATCAGAAAAAAATAATTTGTTCCACTATTATATCCATTTAAACAAATTCATCCGAACCATGGTCATATAGTTTACCGCCAAACTGCTGGATTGGATTTAAAAACTGCATAACGTTATACTGTATGAGCCTCGTATAGCCTATACACATACCAAGTTTATCCCATTAGCTTGAACTATTCAGAAAGTATTAACCAGACAAAAGATTGCATGACCTTAAACATAATAACCCATATTTAGTGCGTAACATATCGTCAAATAGTAAAACATAAAACACATAAACATATAGTGTCATCCGATCATTATCTGATCAGGTTTAAGAGATACTTGGAACATGCACGAACTTTTACATGAGCTTGACCATTGACCTTGAAATGAGAGCATGAATTTGATGGACACACAGTCTACTGAGGATACATATACAATTCATCCCATTATCCCAAACGGTTTAGGAGTTATGGAACAAACATTAAAAGTGCATGACCTTGACCCGTGAAAATAAAATATGTGCGTCATATTCAGATGATAAATACACACATAAAGTTTCTCAATATTTTATTATCTGAAGCGGTGAAGCAATTATGTACCGGACATGAATATTTTACTTAATTATTGGCAATAAGACTGTAAAACGTGCATCCAGTACTTTGTTGCCGAACATGTCCAAGATCGAACTGCAACAAACCTTAAAATCAAACTTGGTAACAATCACACTTGGTAATAATTTTAAAAAAAAAGGTCATCACAAAGTGATTTTTTTCTATATTTCAATTATCAAGGACAAAACAACATCAATTGTGCTTCATTACGTGGTTCCGTCTCAATTCAATTAATCGATGGAAAAGCTTATATTAGCATGATTTTATAACGGATATTAAACATTTTTTACCGAAAAAATGCGATAACCTGTTGAAATTACCTATTAAATGTTTTAATTTTACAATATGTATTTTTTTTAAGCCGAAATTATTTCATACCCTAGCCAACCCCGTTTTCGCGTTTTGGAGAAAGGGTTGGATGTGGTATGCAAGTTAATACTCGGACCACGTAATGTATTGTCAAACTCTTCCAACATCTTATCTAAGATCTTATTAATACAAACCTTCATATCAAATTTGGTGAAAATCAGTAGGCGTTTGCTAAAGTTATCGTGTTTTCAACATTTAGCTAACGGACGGATTACGAAGGCGAAGAACAAGGCTCCATCGCCTAAGCTCGCCTGGACTCTGGCCAATAATGCCAGAAACTAGTCCAACATCCTCAGTCTTGAATTTCAGCATTTAATTATCTAGGTTATGATAGAAATGTATATCACTGTACTTTAAAGATTGTTTAATGAGCATGTTCCCTATTTCTTCAATAGGGAAACTAATACCAGTCATTTCCAAGGTTTACATTTATTTTACATACGAAATTGTTTTTGACGTTATGAAAATTAATTTCAGCATCTTCCAGTGAAAAAAATAACACTCTATATTCCACTTAAATATCCATTTTATTTCACTGTTAAAATCCACCATTTCATTTCTAAACATAAAAATGTATGTAGTACGTGATGCTTTTATACGACCGTAAGGACGTATGATGTCGTGGCGCTTTCAGTCCGTCCGTCCGTCCGTCCGTCTGTCTGTCCGTTAACTTTCTTGTCCGGACTCCTCCTCCTAACTTATCAAATGCTGGCGAAACTTTATCGGAAGTGGTGGAGTTATGACCCTTTAAGTATTTAATTAATTTTCTGTATATGTATGGCCATCATTCTTAACTTTCTGGGCATAATTCATATCATAATGGTATCTATTAGCAACCTTCTTTAAGTGTTACACACAAGCATTAAACGTCTCTGTGGCCGAATGTTTAACAACGTTGCGTTGTAAACCTTCGCCTGCTGGTTCGAATCCCACTGGGAGCTCGACTTGTAAGTGAGGAAGTGTCGATTCTTATGGATGGCTGGAGGTGTACAGTACTGGTTCTACCCAGGAAAGGGGGTGGTCTGCCTCCACCACAAAAAATCGACCGTCATATATAACCTTACATGTGTTGAAAATGACGTATACAAAGTATATGTATGGTTACGAAGTAGGACCAATACTGGTATATTATAATGTTTAGTTTGTCGTGATTTTATTTATATTTCAGCTGAAATTTATAAAGAAAAAAAGAAAATGTTTAACCTGCAACTTAACTTCAAAGAAATCTCTTCACCTTAATGAAATACATCATCTTTCCATGATTTTACATTTTTTTAATATTGATTAACGAATAATGCCTAATAAGGACCAGTTATGTTATACGACGGGCGTATATGCCCCGCTAGGCTGTTAGCCTACACTAAAACATAATACAATACATTGAGATATATAAAGCAGCGTACTACAATAATTACTAACCAACACAAAATCCCATTATGTTTAAAATCGATTTCAACAGGCATTTGTTTATGAATGTACTGGAGGGCAAATGATTTTCAATTGTGGGGCTGTGTTTAACATGTTGTCAGGAACGTAGCTGACCTGAAATGCACATATAGGACCGACAAACTAAGTGGGTCCGGAGCATGCTACTTCGGGTTTGCTTTTTTTTTTAACTCAGATGTGCAATGGTGCGTTCTGGCGTATATCTGACAGAGCGTGTGAGCTATTTGAAGAAATATTTTTTTGTTTTAATTGACAATTTTGAGAATTAGCATTTGACAAAATTAAATTACCTACACTGTAAAATAAAATAAGAAACAAAAAAAGTTGACGCTTCAGTTTTTATTGCATTTTTGGACTTTCATTTGATTTTTTTTCATTTTTCAAACTGATGTATAGGCCAGGGCCTATATGGTCTAATAGTAGCCACGCCAATGTGTTTCACTCTTAAGTACACGGTTTATGGTAAAGAGAGTTGTTCCGCTTTCTGTCTGTTTTTTGCTCTTACTGTGAATACGTACAGAACGGCATTGTGGATTGCACAAGTCGCATAACTAACATTGACAGGGACCTGAGAGGGACTACTGACATCGATAGGGACCTGAGAGGGACTACTGACATCGACAGGGACCTGAGAGGGACTACTGACATCGATAGGGACCTGGAAGAGACGCCTCAATGCCATGATGGTATCAACACTATTAAGTATTAGTGCCAGCAGAACATTAAGAAGTGTACGTAGTGAGAAAAAAATCGTTATATATTATGGAAGTTTTGTCCGAATCGAGTACTCTGTTGACTTGTTTTGCGTGAACTCAATCGAACAGTCACCGTGGTACTGACGTAAAAATCTCTTCTTTTTTTCGCGGGAAATGAATCAAACTTAATCAGTGTGATCCTGTCATCGACCTGACATGGTGTGTCAGCTCTTTTATTGCTGTGACTTACTATTTTTAAAATGTAGTTCACCTATCCTGTATATTCAACATTCTGCTTTAACTTTAAATTAAGTACATATTGCAGTTAAAGGGAGGCGATTGCTATACATTGTGCTCTTGAGCCAAATATGATTTGATCCCTTTGTATTAATGTCCTGTGGAAACAAGGCGTAATTCTTTTAAATAGTCAGGCGTCAAATAATCAGTCGCCATTAAATTAAATAGAAAAAAACAGGCGTCACCTAGATGGAAACAAGACGTCAAGTAGCAGGAATTTGAGGCCTAATATGCAAATGAGGTACGCCTGGAATAATCGGCGGGCGTTGTTTAGACAGACGTAAAACGCAAAAATGACGGTCGTCACTAAACGACGGGCGTCATTCGGGAAAAATGACAAGCGTCATCCAGAAAAATAACGACCATCAATTTGACGGAATCAAGACGGAAAGTAGCAGAAATTTGAGGCGTAATATGCAAATGAGGTACGCCTGGAATAATTTACGGGCGTCATTTAGGCAGACGTAAAACAAAAAATGACGGGCGTCGCTTAGTAAAATGACGGGCGAAAACTAGCAGGAATTTGAGGTGTGTAATATGCAAATGAGTTACTTTCGATTAATTATCGAAAGAAAACATCATGAACTTTGTGTACTACCAACAATTTATTAATAAATGAATAAAGCCACATCAATTAGGTAACTAAATCATATATGAAACCATACACATTTCATGTTTTCCAGTCAGGTTCTAATAAGAGCTTATAAATAGTGTTGAATTATTAGTACCCTAATACAGTTTAGGTCTGTAAGTAAGTAAGTAAGTAAATATTTTATTATAGTGACATGTGCATACAATATATATTACAAATAGTTATGTACAAATTACAAGCACCCGGTCCATTGGACCTATAAGTCACCTGTACTGATAAAGTAATAACAGTACGTGAAGTAGAAGTACTTAAAATATGGCAAGTTCAATCAAATTGCAATAGCTCAAACGAATATTATTTACAAACGCTAATCATTGTTGAAATGTGGTAATACAAGTCATTACATGGATGAATAAAAGATGTATGTTACTAAAATAGTTATATAGTGAATTAATTAAGCTAGATATATATTTAAATGTTCATAATAGCAGCATTATTAAGCAATTAACGGTATACATTCACTCATGAATACATAACGGTACGCCTACGGATGTACGCTTTTACAATAAATTTTGCAGATTTTCTTGGGTAATCCTTTAATAAATGACACATTTTCAGTTCTGTGTTTAAAGAAATAAACTCATTTTGTCTTAAAATTTCACCGAAAACATTAGTCCTGATATCATTATATAAACAACAAGCCAGTAAAAAGTGTTTCTCATCTTCTATGGCCGCTGTATCACAGAATCTACAAGTCCGACTCTCAACAGGCTCCCCAACATATCTTCCAGTCTCTATTCTTAACGGTAATATCCCAGTTCTAAATTGACACAATAACGATCGTTCGTATTTTGACAGATTCATTGTCATATAGTCTTCGCATTTAAAATCCAGTTTAAAAAGTCGGTATGTTCTCAATTTGGCCATGTTTGATACATCACGTGACCACTTGTCTGTATAATGTTGGCTTATTAAGCTTTTTGTTACCGTTAAGTCGACTAATGCTTTTGATTCGAATTGGTCATTAATCCCCAAAGTTGTAAAGATTTGCTTAACATCACTAGATCAATTGTGTGTACACTTATCGAAGTCAAAATTAAACACCTGTTTCGTAAGTCTACCGTTATCCATTTTCATTAGCCTATTCCAATACCGGAGAATGCAAATCCATCTACGATACAGCGTCGGTTGCCAGCCGGAGTCTCCATACAGCGCCGGAAGAGGCGTGAATCTGTGTACGCCCATGAAGTATCGTAAGGCGCGGTTTGGTACATTATCGAGGGATTGGTACGTTTTTGCACCCCACACAGATGCACTATAATCCATTATCGGTGTAATGCAAGCGTTAAATAGTTTTTCGTACGACCGGAACCGGAAGTCTTTCATGCTGTGTATTTTGCTGATAATTCCACCAAGCGCCCGCCCTGCTCCTTTCGCAAGTGCCTCGCAATTACCACTAAAGTCGTTTCGCTCATCAAATATAACTCCTAGATAGCGGTACTGTGTAACAGTTTCAATCACATTATTTCCGACTCTGAAAACGTATTCTGTTCGTGGTGTTCTGCGATGCCGGAAATGCACTATTTTTGACTTGTTAGTGTTAACTATCACTCGCCATTTTTTACACCATTGATGTAACGTATTTAGCATGTTTTGTAATTTGTCTTCACTGTCCGAGACTAGCACAATATCGTCCGCATACATGAGAATGGAAACCTTAGCGTCTCCCATGGTGATACCAAGGTCAAGGTCATTGACCTCTTTCACAAGATCGTTGGCGAAAATGGAGAACAGTGTTGGGGATAAACAACAGCCTTGCTTAACTCCAGTATCACAGTTGAACCAGTCTGTAAGGTTGTCATTTATTCGGATACATGCTGTGGCACTTGTGTAAATATTCCGGATCGAATTATAAACTTTTCCGTCGATGTTATGGAGTAGCAGTTTATACAGGAGCATATCGCGGTCGATAAAATCAAAACATTTTTTAAGGTCGATGAATGAAGTGTATATAGAGTTATTGTTCCTAATTATGCTGTTCAATGTAAAAACGTGATCCTCAGATGATCTCCCAGATCTAAAACCATTCTGTTCGTCCGCTAGTAAATGCTCATTATCAAGATAAATTGTTATCCTTTTATTTAAGAAAGCACTATACAGCTTACTAATACAAGACAATAAACTGATCCCACGATAGTTAAGCGGCATGCGTTTGTCAGAGTTCTGATCTTTGAGTATTGGGCAAATAATCGCTTTTCTCCATGATGATGGTATTAGGCTACTATCAAAGATTAATTGGAATAACTGTTGTAGTATTGCTATGACCGCCGGGAATTTGAGTACGTCATACGGTATATTGTCGTGACCACAAGCCGAACCCGATCGAGCGTGCATAACGATTTTTGTTAACTCCTCAATACAAATATTCCGGTTCATTTGTTCATTGTTCACATATAAGGGATCCTGCATGTTCATTTCTAATAATTGTTTATGCAGTTTTATGCGGTTATAATGTAACTCGTCGAAATCGTCATTATTTCCACTATTATATAAATTATCAAAATCCGTTTTCCATCGCTCAAACACCATTTTCTCATTTCTGATTATACTTCCATTGTCCACAATTTCTATCGGTATAGATTTATCATTCCTGGGGCCAAGGTTTTGTATTTTTCTCCAGAACTCTGTCGGATTCTTATTGGACATATCCTCTATTTCAATGGCTTGAGCCAGTCTGTATGCACGTTCCGACTGACGTAATAGTTTATCAAAGTTATTCCTGGCATTAATATAATCCGAGCGCAACATAGCTTTTTGACGGTTATTTCCCTTATATCTTAAAAATGAACGTTCATTGATCCGCATTATATCCCATAATTGCTGTAAATCGTCGCACCAATATGGTTTTGTCACTTTTCTGCGTTTACTAGTATTTTTGCTTGAATTAAATGTTGGTATATGGTTAACCATTTCGTCTGTGATAACGTCGCACAAATTACTGTATATCAAGTCTATATCGTTTTGATTCTCACGTGCACTTTCGATTTGCGTGATAATAGTAAGAATGGCTGCCGCCGCCCTGTCATTTTCCATGAATTCTTGAGGTATACAGCGCAATTTAAATCGTTTATTGTTAGAAGTGTTGTGGTTGCTAATTTCGCTGTTATTTATGTTGAAATCCGAACATTTATACTCAGTCACAAGTGCAGAATGGTCGGGTAACTTTGATCGTTGACCTAATAATCCTAGTAAATCATTGTCCGTCGCGATTTCTTGTGCCGTTAATACCCTGAAATCACTACATCTCACCATTGTCTCGTGCGGTACACACAAATAGTCCACGATCGCACGGCCTTTACTCGATATTGACGTATAATTATCACTGGGATAACGGCCATTCAAAACACAGCATTTTGCGTCATTCAAGAAGTCAATAAGCTCTTGGCCATGGCGGTTTCTAGTGTTATCCAATGTTTTGCGTGGGGGTATTGTGTCACAATAAAATATAGTATCTGATAATGACCCAATTCTCGCGTTAAAGTCTGCACCGATAAATAGGTCATCAATATCACTGTGAGCGTATATTTGGGTCAAAAGATGGGCACAAAATGATTGTGCGTCCCGTCCTCGGGCTGAATTTTCTGGTGGTAAGTAGCAGGAATAAACAATAAAGTCCGACCCTGTACTGCGGTGCTCAAAACGCAAACCAAGTATCCCCTCAAAAGTCTTATCCACAACCGCGATATTATACTGATCACTGAGTCTATTTCTCACTAAAATACCAACTCCACCCGATGCCTTAGGCGCATTCCGATGTATATCTGCCCTATTAAATCCATACCATGAATAATTGTCCATGTCAATATTGTCATCATTTTTCAAGTGTGTTTCACATAAAGTAATAATATCAGCATCCAGAGCGTTAATAATCCCAGTTCGAAGCTCGTGATTGTCACGTGTCCATCCACATACGTTCATATGAGCCAGTCGAATAATCCCAATGGGTCGGGCCGATTCCTAGTGTCCATCCCTACGGTTGTCTTGGCGTTCGCGCGGTTGAATTCGTCCATTTGCGTCGACCCGGAAGTTCCCTCCATTTGGCATCTGGCGTAGTATAGCACGTGCGTTAAGCTCGATCAGACGTTCGGCATGTGACTTGCAACTTTTTACGTATACTTCCTTGTACTCATCGACATTTTTAAGTTGCATTTTATTTCTCAGAACAAGTATCTTTTCTTGAACAGTGCGGAATGTTATTTTCACTGGTCCAGGTTTATCAGGAAAACGCGAGCGAAAACGCACTGCTTTTGTAATGTTTACATTTGATGTGACGTCATTCCCTAGTGCAACTATTAAATCCTGTGCCCTCTGTATAAGGTCTTCACCGTTAATGAAGGGCAAACCACTCGTAATTACCGACACTTCAGTATCATCATATTGCGCCGTGGGCCTAAATGTACGCTGACCCTGGTCAATGGTACCGTTATCCGTGTCCATACCATCGTTTACTGACCCTTGGGCGTTTACACTGTGCGATTGCTCTATTGTGCCCATTCGATCTTGCAGGGACTGAATTGTTGTCATCACCTCGTCTATACGGTTACCTTGCCTCTGGACATCGGTTGAGATTTCATTACGTAAAGAGGTCACTTGGTCATCAATATTTTTCAATAACTCACTTTTGAATTTGTCCAATTTACTGTCAAACATCCTTGTCATATCATCTTGTCCCTTTTTTAGGTCCTGCATCATGTTCATAAGCAGTGTAAACTGGTTACCATCCAAACTACCGCTGACCCCTTGTGTAGACCCTGTTGACCGACCTGACGCCATGTTGTTGTTTTGTGTACAGGTATGACTATGTGGGGTGAAAACTGGGTCTATGTCCTTAGACGGGTATAAATCACTGTCCTCACTATCACTATCACACAATACCTCGAATTTGTTATACGTATAATCACTGTCATATAATATCCCATTTGCCTGTCCTATAACATCACTCACATCATAATCCACCCGGGGCCCGCATTGGGCCTTGCCGCCATGTTTAAAAAGTTTTTTCTTGGATTTGGTTTCAGAGTCCGACTCACTACTCTTTTTCCGTTTAGCTTTCCTAGTAGGTCGACCCATGTACACGATAACGTAACATTAAAGTCCAATTTGGTACACTTATATATCCGTTTTACATCATAAATCCCATGTAAATAATAAATTTGTCAGAGCTAACAAAATGGTATGACCGCCATTGTCGCTGGTCACGTGCTATATCTGTATGTATAGAACAATGTGAAATTCATTCTTACCTCAGACAGTGCATTGTTGTAAAATTATTCCTTTGTATTAGGTTTCACTTATAACTAACCTTCTGATTAAGTATGTTTTACTACATTGTCCAGATATACACATACAATACACACACAATTTGGGTTTGTAACACAATATTAATAAGTTAAAATAAACATTGTTTAAGCCTTACTGTTTCATTGCTAATATTTTATCCCACAAAAATTCAAACTGAGTTTTCTCCCAGAATGCAATTTAAAATCCTTTTCCTCAAATAATCAGTTATAAAATACGCCTGTGTAAAATGTTAAAGTCCAAAATGACGCCCGTCATCTAAATTACGCCTCTTGCCAGGCGTCATTTTCATATGTTTACGCCTCGATCAAGAGACGTCAAAGTCATATTATTCCGTCTTCTGCTCGTTGACGCTTGGAAAAAGAGAATTACGCCTAAAATACAGTTGGAATCCGTCTACTTTACGCCTGGTTTACGTCTGTTTTTTTCGTACAGGGTGTACTGTTGATTTGTTTAAATGTTGTTTACGTCAGTTTTGCACTTATTATGCCATATTATTTATATGACGTCGATTTGTTTGTGGTAGAGGCAGATCGCACAATTTTTCCTGGATAGAACCAGTACTTACACCTCCCGCCATCCGTAAGAATCGACACATTTTCACTTGACAAGTCGAGCTTTCTGTGGGATTCGAATCTACAGCGGTGAGAGGCGATAACGGTTTAGACACAGCGTGTTGACCATTCCGGCCACGGATTCGCCATTGAACTGATAGACTAGACATAACTATGTTGGATTGTCAGGGTTCTAAAGGGAATAGTGATGCTCACTAATGCACCTCCAGCTACATTGACTGAGTTCCGTTTGTGTCAAGTCACTTCTTATAAGTGGGGTTCAAACAAGGTTCTAGTGTGCACTAAACCATATTGTCATTACATTTAAATGAGGCAGTGTAAATTAGGCGACACCCGTCGGTCTGTATCCTCTAACAAACAAGGCAGCATCAATATATCTCTGCACCGTCAGAGGAGTATCCGGCGCTGCCGTTGAGCGCCCCTTTTTGATGTAAACAAGGTATGTTGTCACGTTTATTTGCGTATAATTTCTTTTCAAAGTGTTTAATCAAAAATCAGAGACAGTCGTTCAACTCTTCTGTGGATGGTCTTAATCCACACCAAATATCCTAGCTGAAAGTGCAGTTGTTTTTTAGGTTTTTACGTTTCACGTTGACGGGACATGAAGTAAAAGTGCATGCACACGTAAAAGAAAAGTGGTATATGTCATTGATAAAATGCTTCTTGTCACATTTGTTTCCATTAAAACATAGAATTGTCATGAATCAAAGAAACTTACACAAGTATGGGGGCTTAGACAGTTGAATTAACACAAATGCTGTTCAAAATGCATCGGTGCTGTATTAGAGTGACCGGTGCTGCAGTAAAGCCATGGAATTAAGACACTACTACGGACGAAAGATACGTCTTTGCTGAGGTAGTTAAGTTTACTCTGTCGTGAGTCGCAGAATATAAACCATTATCTCAGAGGTTGTTTACCTCAGATAGCAGACACCGCCCCACCCACACCAATACTCCCTCCCCCACTCCCACATCATACCTATTTTTTTTTTAATTTAAAATTTGACAGTTTCATAGCTTTAGGTATATATAAAACAAAAATACCCGGAAGTGGCTTAAAATAAGTTTGTCCTGAAAGTGAATCCCATACTGCTTTCAGTAAAGAATTCTAAAAATCTGAGGTCATTTGAGGGAACTAAATGGTTGTGCACCTTTAAGTTCTCAAAATCAAATATGCTTGTTGAAAATGGGAGGATAAGTGGCCTTAGAGTGGCTCAAAATAAATGAGTCTTAAAAATGAATCCCATAATGCATTCAGTAAACTATACCGAACATGGAGGCCATTCTATGGAACTAAATAGTTGTGCACTGTTCCCATTACTCAACCTGTGCATGTTCAAAAACCTTGCTGCGACCTTTTTGTTGCACGAGTATCTGCGATCGCCTGCGACTGCCTACGGCTTACCGCACGATTTTCTGCGATCTCTTGCGATTTTTTTTCAATTTCTTGATCGCAAGAAGTCGTAAGGCCAATGTGACTGGCGCTTTAACTATCTCAGCAGAGACGTATCTTTCGACCGTAGAAGTGTCTTAAACAGAAAAAGAAAAATCCTTCCTAATTCCATAGCTTTAATGCACCACCGGTCACTCTAATACAGCACCGATGCATTTTGAACAGCATTTGTGTTAATTCGACTGTATAAAATTAGATATAGGGTCCTATATAAACCACCGCGTCCGAACGCAATGGCATCGTAGGTCCGCACCCTACTGCAAACAAGGACTTGACAATACAATGAAAGAGACACAAAACAACAGAAAGGGTGGTGAAGACAGGGTTACCGACTTGGAACGGTCAGAAGGCAATACGGCCTACTGGTTAGCTTGAATCGATTTTATATGCGCACAATCCTCGCTATTATCCGGTCTTCAGTGCCCAAATAGACAAGACAGTGTAAACAAAACTACATCCCATCAAAAGGAATTCTCTAACAATAAAGTCCACATCCAGAGAAAATAACTAAAGAAACACATACAAAATAATAAACATCTCAGGATGTATCCAAAATTTTACTGAACAACCATAGTAGTTGCAGCTAAAAAGAAAACCAATCTAGGGTACGACCAGAAAACCCGACGGACGAAAGCTCATGCACCCACCTCCCTTAGTTGGGGTTTCAGTAGGTACAATCATAGAGTCCCAAGAGGTAGTCCAGTCATCGCACAAGTGAAAAGTGAAGCGTAATGACTGACTGTAAATGGGTCAATCACTAAACATCCAGTGCGCTGTAAAACCAAAAGGTTATATGATCAACTTATATCCTTTTCTGACGAACTTCCTGATTAAATTTGTAAAGCGGTCAGGAAACCCGTCAGACCCCTTTAACTTTCGAAGTTTATAGACAACATTTCCATAAAATGAGGGTTGTGATATGCCTATTTGCAGAAGTGTTTTAAGGTTGGTGTTGTACTTTTACAGCAGGCCCTCGTTGCGGCGGTAGTATTTAGAGAAAGATCTACGTAGTTTGTGATAACGAAACCCCTGCTGAAGAAGTGTACTTGTAATTACTTGATTTCGATCATTGAAGTCTATAACATCATTACACGCTGTAGCAAAGCGAATGAGCTGGGAGATATACACCCCGTATGAGGTAGCACGAAGCACATCTCCATCCAGGTGTGGATAGTTAACGATGTTAAAATTGAAATCATCTCTTTTATCATAGATTTTAGTATGAATACAATCTGAAATCGAGAAATGATGATCGAGAAATGCTGCTACTGTATCCGAACTGTTAAGCCCACATACTAGTGTAAGTTTATTTGATTCATGACATTTTTATGTTTTAATGGCAACAAATGTGACAAGAAGAATTTTATCAATGAAATATACCACTTTTTTTTACGTGTGCATGCACTTTTACTTTATGGCCCGCCAACGCGAAACGTAAAATCTAAAAAATTACTGCACATTCAGATAGGATATTTGGTGTGGATTAAGACCATTCACAGAAGGGTTGAACGACTGTCTCTGATTTTTGATTAAACACTCTGAAAAGAAATTATACGCAAATAAACGTGACAACATTACCTTGTTTACATCAAAAAGGGGCGCTCAACGGCAGCACCGGATACTCCTCTAACGGTGTAGACATATACTGATGCTGCCGAGTTTGTTAGAGGATATAGACCGGCGGGTGTTTCCTTATTTACACTGCCTCATTTAAATGGGATGACAATATGGTTTAGTGCACACTAGAACCTTGTTTGAACCCCACGTATAAGAAGTGACTTGATACAAACGGAACTCAGACAATGCATGCTGGAGGTGCATTAGTGAGCATCACTATTCCCTTTAGAACCCTGACCATCCAACATAGTTATATCTAGTCTATCAGTTCAATAGCGAATCCGTGGTCGGAATGGTTAACACGCTGTGTCTAAAACGTTCTCACCTCTCACCGCTGTAGATTCGAATCCCACAGGGAGTTCGACTTATCAAGTGAAATTGTGTCGATTCTTACGGATGGCTGGAAGTATACAGTACTGGTTCTATCCAGGAAAAAATGTGCAAACATGACTTAAACACCATTCAAACAAATCATCAGTACACCCTGTATGAAAAAGAAAATCTTTACTAAAAAATAGTCCAAATCTTAAAAAATCTTCTTCTCAAGAACTGCAAGACAGATTTTGACGTCTCTTTTTATAAACTTATAAAAAAGAATGGCGTCATAGATTTACAGAAAATCTATAAATCATCTTCTCTGAAACTGCATGAGCTAGAGCTTTAATATGTTACAGGTACTATAAGCTCATGTTCCTCTATACGCATATAAAAGTGACAATATACCTTGTTTACATGAAAAAGGAGCACTCAACGGCAGAATCGGATACTCCTCTAACGGTGCAGACGTCAGCACCATGAGAGCGTTTGGAAGGCGTGGTTTGATAAAATGCTTCTTGTCACATTTGTTTCCATTAAAACATAGAATTGTCATGAATCAAAGAAACTTACACAAGTATGTGGGCTTAGACAGTTGAAATAACACAAATGCTGTTCAAAATGCATCGGTGCTGTATTAGAGTGACCGGTGCTGCATTAAAGCCATGGAATTAAGACACTACTACGGACGAAAGATACGTCTTTGCTGAGGTAGTTAAGTTTACTCTGTCGTGAGTCGCAGAATATAAACCATTATCTCAGAGGTTGTTTACCTCAGATAGCAGACACCGCCCCACCCACACCAATACTCCCCCCCCCCCCACTCCCACATCATACCTATTTTTTTTTTAATTTTAAATTTGACAGTTTCATAGCTTTAGGTATATATAAAACAAAAACACCCGGAAGTGGCTTAAAATAAGTTTGTCCTGAAAGTGAATCCCATACTGCTTTCAGTAAAGAATTCTAAAAATCTGAGGTCATTTGAGGGAACTAAATGGTTGTGAACCTTTAAGTTCTCAAATTCAAATATGCTTGTTGAAAATGGGAGGATAAGTGGCCTTAGAGTGGCTCAAAATAAATGAGTCTTAAAAATGAATCCCATAATGCATTCAGTAAACTATACCGAACATGGAGGCCATTCTATGGAACTAAATAGTTGTGCACTGTTCCCATTACTCAACCTGTGCATGTTCAAAAACCTTGCTGCGACCTTTTTGTTGCACGAGTATCTGCGATCGCCTGCGACTGCCTACGGCTTACCGCACGATTTTCTGCGATCTCTTGCGATTTTTTTCAATTTCTTGATCGCAAGAAGTCGTAAGGCCAATGTGACTGGCACTTTAACTATCTCAGCAGAGACGTATCTTTCGTCCGTAGAAGTGTCTTAAACAGAAAAAGAAAAATCCTTCTTAATTCCATAGCTTTAATGCACCACCGGTCACTCTAATACAGCACCGATGCATTTTGAACAGCATTTGTGTTAATTCGACTGTATAAAATTAGATATAGGGTCCTATAGAAACCACCGCGTCCGAACGCAATGGCATCGTAGGTCCGCACCCTACTGCAAACAAGGACTTGACAATACAATGAAAGAGACACAAAACAACTAGAATGGTTTGAATAATGATACAGAAACCAAAACAACAACCCCAGGACTTGACAATACAATGAAAGAGACACAAAACAACTAGAATGGTTTGAATAATGATACAGAAACCAAAACAACAACCCCAACAGGCTGTATATCACTCTAATACAGCACCGATGCATTTTGAACAGCATTTGTGTTAATTCGACTGTATAAAATTAGATATAGGGTCCTATAGAAACCACCGCGTCCGAACGCAATGGCATCGTAGGTCCGCACCCTACTGCAAACAAGGACTTGACAATACAATGAAAGAGACACAAAACAACTAGAATGGTTTGAATAATGATACAGAAACCAAAACAACAACCCCAACAGGCTGTATATAGCATCATAGAATGTCATAGCACATTTAAAATATTCCAGTAAGATAAACAAGTTATTTTCAAATAACCTTAACAGCCATATGATGTTTCACTTGATGTAAACAATAATTTAGAAATTACTAGAATCAGCTATTTATATGTGTGTCATTCATGGAAACAACTGGTCAGCCAGATCAATAAACATGTACACTTAAATAACATTATATACATGAGGGTAACACAATATTTAAGACTAAGTTAAACGTTGCCTTTCTTTTCAGGACACAACTAGACGTCATCATAGGTCCACAATATGTCCGGTCCACGCACAATCAAAACGAAAAGTTTAGTAGTGAACTGTAAAATGGGTCAACCACTAAACACGCAGTGCGTTGCAAAATAATAGATGCACAACCTTTGTTGATAAATGTTCAAACACTCGTGATAAACATTGCATGAAAACGATCATGACCAAGGATCTTACGAAGTTTGTAAATGGCGTCACCATAGAAATCAGGTTGACCGTTCCAAGACAATAGACCTTTTGTCAACCCTTTTATGTTTGTGATTTCGTATATTGCCTTTAATTCAACTTTGTAATTATTGCTTGATTCTGTTCGTGTTTTGGTTGACTTTGGTCCTTGAATGCTACATTTCCTGTTCGAATTTTACATCTACGGTTGTGATAGTCCTTGTCGCAGAAGATGTCTTAAATTTCTTTTATATTTAAAAGTAAATCAGGGTTAAGATATTAAATTTTTCAAATGCTTCTCGAAGTTTATGGTAACTAAAAGTGTTTTGAAGTTTTATACGTTAAAACGCTATATTGCATATTTTACATCACTTTGTGTTCCGACAAGGAGAATGACGATATGTTGTTAATATAATGGTCAGGCATTTCTATCAAAACATCACAAACACCTAGGTGGAAGTGTATCCTGTACACTAAATAGAAAAAGGTGACCTGTAGCATTCACAGAACGCGCATTCAAAACAAACAGCAATAACAAGGTAAAATAGAAGCAAAGTATGGGACACTAGTAAACATATACTGAAAAAATAAAAATTAGAATATAAAATGCATGTCACTTCCATAGACGAGATACAAAGCCGTGTATGTTGGGGTTCCCCCCTCAATGGTAAAGTGGCATAGATATGTCCAATAATAATGCTACAAAGTCAGTTGTAAACAAAGTCGGTGATAAAAAATAAAAATTAAACAAATATGTTGGGAACATACTGTTATAGGTTATCGAAAATCGTTCTTATTTCAATGAAAAGGGAGGTAATTTTTTAACGTTTATACAATGACATAATGGACAATTCTTGTCCATGGTAAATAATAAATGTGTTCAAAGCAATATGTGTTTATCACATAACATCCCTTGTTAGCAGTGTCGAACACCCATATAGGCTGCGTACAGCTAAATATAGCCTGGCTTAAGCCCCGCCTTTTGTTGTGTACAATTATTCAATACAGAAGTGAAAGTTTACAGAGGTCAGCAGATATAACTTTGAAATATTCAATATGCATTTTTAGGAAGGATAAACTATAGGTAAAATAATCCCCATCAGCTAGGATCATTCAATTAAATAAAATAAAATATTTTTTCATGTTTTTGAAAATTTAACATTCATTGAAATTGCATGTCAATATTCAGTGCGGATTCAATACTGTTTGTAAACACAGACATGTGCAGAGAGGTTGAGTTGGGGAAATTGTTTTTTTTCACACTTAAAGAAATAAGGTAATTTAAAGAAAATCTGCTGTTTGCTTTGTATTGTTTTGACTTTTTAAAAATCTTAACTTTAATTTTAGCTATTTGTTTGACTTTAAGAGCATGCGCTACACTAGAACCACATTTTATAGGGCTACCCACCGCGTTTGTAGATTGATTCACCCGGAGCATTATTAACTGCATGAACAGAACTGTGCGCCCGCCCGATGACATTCTTGATTTTTTTTTACATTTTTGGGTAAATATCGCCTCTGACTACAATTACTGCCTTCTACCTTTTGCGTGTTTGAATTAATTTTTTTCAAGCATACTGGGGCCGTGGCGATAATTTAAACATTTTCTAACTAGACTTTCGCTTTCAGGGGAGGGAATTAATTTGAAACTGGGTTGCAGAAAAGTGCTTTTCTGTAGCCATGTGGCAGTACTGTCACGCATGCAAACAAAGGAATATCGAGCACAATGTTCATGGTTGCCATGGTAGCAATGTACCACATAATCACAGGCATAACTTAAAACAGACCTGGTGTTGGCAAAGTCACCAGCATGCGTTTTCATCGCCTGCTCAAATTCAGCTTGATATCTTTGTGAGAGGTCGTTTGCGAAATTGTTTTGAAGTTTTTGTTTTTCCAGTTTAGTACTGACTGGCATCAAAGAGTTTAACTCTGATAAAATGTGCAACATCCTGCGATTCTGTGATACATGCCTCGTATCAAGTAAAGACTTGGGTTCAGTGTTAGTGGCACCGCTGTTAAATAATCTAACTGCTGCCCTATAAGCGGTTAAGTCGGGATCAGTGGTTATATATTCCAATTCCAGGCCATCACTTGAGAGGTCAGTAAAGCATTCCATGGCCCCTTTCTCTTCAATGCCAACATAAGTTGTCATTGGAATGTTTGCTGAACATTCTCCCATGTGATGGCCTGGAAGTGAATATAATTTATGTTTACGATTGCTACATAATTTATTTTTGGTGGCTACAGCAATTATTGATATGCGTGACAGTAATAACAAAATAAATTCAAACACGCAAAAGGTAGAAGGCAGTACTCGTAGTCAGAGGCGATCTTTACCCAAAAATGTAAAAAAATTCAAGAATGTCATCGGGCGGGCGCACAGTTCTGTTCATGCAGTTAATAATGCTCCGGGTGAATCAATCTACAAACTATGCAACGCGGTGGGTAGCCTTATAAAATGTGGTTCTAGTGTCGCGCATGCTCTTAAAGTCAAACAAATAGCTAACATTAAAGATAAGATTTAAAAGTCAAAACACTACAAAGCAAACAGAAGTAGAACTAAGAAAAAAATGTACAAACTGTATCGAAAATTCCAGGAAGAAATAAAATATAAAACAAATATTCTCCTTCCAGTAAAAATCGAGAAAAAAGACGACTCGTGAACACAACTATGCAAAATTAGGTAATTCAGGCGATATTGAATTAATTTCAGTCGGTCGGTCAATACTTTCATTACAAGTAGCATTTTTATATCACGCCTCCCTCTATTAAATTCCACGGTTCAAATAAGGCAGTATGGTACATGTAATTTCAAACAGCGCTTTTGCTGCTTACAAATATTCGCTCATTGTTGGTTGATTGCTCTCAAGCACTAAATGAACAGAATTGATACATTTTGAGTTATGATACAGGTGTGACACCTCCAAAACACTTCCCATGCTATCATGGTGATTCATTTCATCCCTAATGATATTGTGGGCAGCCATGAAGGCCACACGATGAACACACTCAATGGTGTGTGCCCCATTTGGCCATGAAATCCTGATTTTTACCCTTAGTTCCTGCTGGATGCCCCTGTCCAGACAATACCTTGATTAAATAAGGCTTTTTTTTGCCATACAGGTGCAGATTTACCCTTCCCCAAAACTGTTCCAAACTCAATTCCATAATAAATGTGTATAGCATTACAGACTTGCAGGACAGCACGTGCTATAGGGAATTCCCAGGGAAGTCCTTTAGGTTGCAGAAAACTCAATACTTTCCCATACACCTCAAGTGGCACCTGTCAGCTAATATCTCAAGCATTATACACCAGATTGTCTTTAAATTACCTTATGTTATAGATATTTCCATCACAAAATCGTTGAATGTGTGAAAAAGACAACTTTCCCAACTCAACCTCTCTGCACATGTCTGTGTTACAAACAGTATTGAATCCGTACTGAATATTGACATGCAATTTCAATGGATGTTAAATTTTCAAAAGCATGAAAAAAAAATGTTTTATTTAATTTAATGATCCTAGCTGATGGGGATTATATTACCTATAGTTTATCCTTCCAGAAAATGAATATTGAATATTTCAAAGTTATATCTGCTGACCTCTGTGAATTTTCACTTCTGTACTGAATCGTGAACCATGAAAGCGCTTGTACAATATATATATATATGTGTGTGTGGAGAAAATGTTGTACCAACCACTTACCAAAGTATTCGAACCCGCAGCCCTAGACACCAACATCGACACATCGCCTCGACCAATAGCAGACGCGTTAGCCCACTCGGCCACCTCTTGTTCGGGGCGCTTGTTTCAGCCAAAGTTTTTTCTGCAAAATCTTGAGTAATTTAAATAATACGTTATATTTAAATAATACGTAATATTTAGTGGTAAATAAAATACCTTAGTTTTGAAAATCGGTTGAGAAATAAATATTATACAGCCCAAACGGGTTTTTGATGGTGCTTTTCCCATGTAAATTCCTTGTCGATCGGACAGCAGAAAATTAAGAAATTTAATATTAGCCTTCATATTTTGCAATAAATCTTTCAGGTTGTCTTAATTTATGAATATCCAACAATTTAAAACCATTTTCGGATAAAAGTTCTAAAAATAAGTGTTTTCCGAATTTTTCACTCAGCAGAATTATGCATTGAAAATGCCCCATCAAAAACAACTTTCGTGCATGAAATTTTTATTTCTCAATCGATTTTGAAAAGTAAAGTATTTTTATTTATCACTAAAAATGTCTGTTTCCCTGATATATAACTTATATAGGTAAGAATTGTAGAATGTCTGAAAAGTGAAAAAATAATTTGGCTGAAACAAGCGCCCCAAACAATGGTCCAATAATGTATTATATATATATATATATATAATATTTATGTGTATATACTCGTCTACGAAAGTTTGTTTGAATGGTTTTTTACTTCTTTTTAGCACTTATTTTGGCCATATATGACGGTCAATAACGTGTATAATACTAATAATATGATGCGCGTCTCCAGTGAGCGTTGATGAACATCAAATGCCTCCTGTGGGGGTTGATGGTATGATGATGAGCCTCCAGTGAGGTTATGATGTAATGGGCCTCCAGTGAGATTTAATGACGGGCCAAACAAGTGTTCCGGGATTCGTCGCCTCCACAAGCTCCTGACCTAACTGTCCAGGTACGGGAACTGTCCCCACTCTCTCATTACGTTAGACAACAGCTGGTTTCGCCGAGATGGAGGCTTAGGCTGTAACGATACATACTTTTAGAAGCCGGTTCATAAACCAAATAATTGTATACTATCATCGTAACACATTACAAACATTGTTTAAAATACATGTGAACCATTCTCATTTAGTGATGTTATTAATGTAGCTGTATACTGATCTTATAATACTATTCATATATATCAGAATATAGGTATTTACGTCTAATATAATACGTCATCATATAATATAACATCTGATTCGATATTCAGTCTTACACTATGTTAAATTTAGAATATTATCACTACTCGTATCTCCAATATAGTTAATGTACTATGTCAGTTTTATCTGCTTGCTCAAACGTAATCGTTGATAAAATATATTGCAGCGGAAGTACAGCAACTTTGCAATAAAAGATGATTTCCTCCATGAATACAGTTTTGTATAATAAAATGCATCAAATATATTCACATACCTCAATAGCCTATACAAAATATCGCCCATCTCACCAACTGTGCTGACTATTTGTCAGCTCGATTATTGAGTATTTCCCAGCTGACATCTGAGAACATGGTCAATTTATACAAACACACCTAACAATTATTTCAAACAAATTTCGGGTCAAACTATAAAACTTAACATAACCAGAAATTGAGGCTAGATTGCATACATTTGGAAGGGATATAAAATCTAAGAGAATAGATAAAAAAAAGCCTCATGAAGCTGCAGGATAAAACCAAACAACGCAATTTTCGTCCAACAACACGTGATCTGATGATCTGAGAAATGTAAACTATTACAAATGCCATAAGTATGGTCAGTACGCAAAGGATTATCTACCGAGCATGGATAAGAAAGGATCTGGGGTGCTAAAAATCAGTAAAACTAGAGGGGACATATGCTAATGGCCCAGTACCGGTGCGAGACCTTGGAGGTAAACTTAAGGTAAATTTAAGACAAATAATTAAAGAATTGCTGAGATTGACGTTATGCCCATTACTTCTCCTGTAAAACTTAAAACATTCAGCACTAGATTTGTTATTGATATGGGATTCCGCACAAGTTTGATTTCTTCATCATTATTCAATACAATTCCAGACGATTATAGGACATGAAAAGTTGATTGATTTGTAAATTGTATACAATCTTTCATCTTTCATACAAGACTTTCGTTCACTCTTTATTAAATTTGTTAAAAAGTTTATCAAAAGAGGCTACCACGCAATCGTTGCTCTGGCTTCTGTCAAGTCATTGAGTACTTACTGTGTGGCTTTCCGGGAGTCATTGGGTACATGCTGTGTGGCTTACCTGGATTTTGATTTTTTATATGATTATTTATGTGTGTTTACATATATATTATTGCCTATTAACGCTGCCTTGTTAGAGAGAGTATATCCTGGCGGAAATACTGAATTTACACTGTCCTGTTTATTGGTATGACAATAGGGTAAGTGTACATATTCTATACGTATTACTATTATGAATAATAATCATATGTACTATCAGATCGCGTAAAAATCTAAGTTATCTCTGTTGCTCCTATTTTCCCGTACACGTATTACGTCCCTTGGCAATGAAATGTCAACAAGTATCATTCTGCGTGCCATAGAGTGCCCGTTTCATTTCTGACTTGTGCATTTTTGTTGAAAGTACGTATACATATGAAAAACTTACAGTGGAACGCATTGTTGGCTTGTCATGGCTTGTACATGCAACTTCTGGGCTCACTTGAGAAGCGATTAACGTTGTGTCCTGATACAGGTTTGCTGCAATAATTATAACAATAGTCATATTGACAATCATAACAACAACCAGATAATATTGTACATATTCTATACGTATTACTATTATGAATAATAATCATATGTACTATCAGATCGCGTAAAAATCTAAGTTATCTCTGTTGCTCCTATTTTCCCGTACACGTATTACGTCCCTTGGCAATGAAATGTCAACAAGTATCATTTTGCGTGCCATAGAGTGCCCGTTTCATTTCTGACTTGTGCATATCTGTTAAAAGTACGTATACATATGAAAAACTTACGGTGGAACGCATTGTTGGCTTGTCATGGCTTGTACATGCAACTTCTGGGCTCACTTGAGAAGCGATTAACGTTGTGTCTTGATACAGGTTTGCTGCAATAATTATAACCATAGTCATATTAACAATCATAACAACAAGCCAGATAATATTGTACATATTCTTTACGTATTACTGTTATGAATAATAATCATATGTACTATCAGATCGCGTAAAAATCTAAGTTATCTCTGTTGCTCCTATTTTCCCGTACACGTATTACGTCCCTTGGCAATGAAATGTCAACAAGTATCATTCTGCGTGCCATAGAGTGCCCGTTTCATTTCTGACTTGTGCTTATCTGTTGAAAGTACGTATACATATGAAAAACTTACGGCGGAACGCATTGTTGGCTTGTCATGGCTTGTACATGCAACTTATGGTCTCACTTGAGAAGCGATTAACGTTGTGTCTTGATACAGGTTTGCTGCAATAATTATAACAATAGTCATATTAACAATCATAACAACAAGCCAGATAATATTGTACATATTCTATACGTATTACTATTATGAATAATAATCATATGTAATATGAGATCGCGTAAAAATCTAAGTTATCTCTGTTGCTCCTATTTTCCCGTACACGTATTACGTCCCTTAGCAATGAAATGTCAACAAGTACCATTCTGCGTGCCATAGAGTGCCCGTTTCATTTCTGATGTGTGCATATCTGTTGAAAGTGCGTATACATATGAAAAACTTACGGTGGAACGCATTGTTGGCTTGTCATGGCTTGTACATGCAACTTCTGGGCTCACTTGAGAAGCGATTAACGTTGTGTCTTGATACAGGTTTGCTGCAATAATTATAAAAATAGTCATATTAACAATCATAACAACAAGCCAGATAATATTGTACATATTCTATACGTATTACTATTATGAATAATAATCATATGTACTATGAGATAGCGTAAAAATCTAAGTTATCTCTGTTGCTCCTATTTTCCCGTACACGTATTACGTCCCTTGGCAATGAAATGTCAACAAGTACCATTCTGCGTGCCATAGAGTGCCCGTTTCATTTCTGATGTGTGCATATCTGTTGAAAGTGCGTATACATATGAAAAACTTACGGTGGAACGCATTGTTGGCTTGTCATGGCTTGTACATGCAACTTCTGGGCTCACTTGAGAAGCGATTAACGTTGTGTCTTGATACAGGTTTGCTGCAATAATTATAACAATAGTCATATTAACAATCATAACAACAAGCCAGATAATATTGTACATATTCTATACGTATTACTATTATGAATAATAATCATATGTACTATCAGATCGCGTAAAAATCTAAGTTATCTCTGTTGCTCCTATTTTCCCGTACACGTATTACTTCCCTTGGCAATGAAATGTCAACAAGTATCATTCTGTGTGCCATAGAGTGCCCGTTTCATTTCTGACTTGTGCATTTCTGTTGAAAGTACGTATACATATGAAAAACTTACAGTGGAACGCATTCTTGGCTTGTCATGGCTTGTACATGCAACTTCTGGGCTCACTTGAGAAGCGATTAACGTTGTGTCTTGATACAGGTTTGCTGCAATAATTATAACAATAGTCATATTAACAATCATAACAACAACCAGATAATATTGTACATATTCTATACGTATTACTATTATGAATAATAATCATATGTACTATCAGATCGCGTAAAAATCTAAGTTATCTCTGTTGCTCCTATTTTCCCGTACACGTATTACGTCCCTTGGCAATGAAATGTCAACAAGTATCATTCTGCGTGCCATAGAGTGCCCGTTTCATTTCTGACTTGTGCATTTCTGTTGAAAGTACGTATACATATGAAAAACTTACAGTGGAACGCATTCTTGGCTTGTCATGGCTTGTACATGCAACTTCTGGGCTCACTTGAGAAGCGATTAACGTTGTGTCTTGATACAGGTTTGCTGCAATAATTATAACCATAGTCATATTAACAATCATAACAACAAGCCAGATAATATTGTACATATTCTATACGTATTACTATTGAATAATAATCATATGTACTATCAGATCGCGTAAAAATCTAAGTTATCTCTGTATCTCCTATTTTCCCGTACACGTATTACGTCCCTTGGCAATGAAATGTCAACAAGTATCATTCTGCGTGCCATAGAGTGCCCGTTTCATTTCTGACTTGTGCATATCTGTTCAAAGTACGTATACAAATGAAAAACTTACGGTGGAACGCATTGTTGGCTTGTCATGGCTTGTACATGCAACTTCTGGGCCCACTTGAAAAGCGATTAACGTTGTGTCTTGATACAGGTTTGCTGCAACAATTATAACAATAGTCATATTAACAATCATAACAACAAGCCAGATAATATTGTACATATTCTATACGTATTACTATTATGAATAATAATCATATGTACTATGAGATCGCGTAAAAATCTAAGTTATCTCTGTTGCTCCTATTTTCCCGTACACGTATTACGTCCCTTGGCAATGAAATGTCAACAAGTACCATTCTGCGTGCCATAGAGTGCCCGTTTCATTTCTGATGTGTGCATATCTGTTGAAAGTGCGTATACATATGAAAAACTTACGGTGGAACGCATTGTTGGCTTGTCATGGCTTGTACATGCAACTTCTGGGCTCACTTGAGAAGCGATTAACGTTGTGTCTTGATACAGGTTTGCTGCAATAATTATAACAATAGTCATATTAACAATCATAACAACAAGCCAGATAATATTGTACATATTCTATACGTATTACTATTATGAATAATAATCATATGTACTATCAGATCGCGTAAAAATCTAAGTTATCTCTGTTGCTCCTATTTTCCCGTACACGTATTACGTCCCTTGGCAATGAAATGTCAACAAGTATCAATCTGCGTGCCATAGAGTGCCCGTTTCATTTCTGACTTGTGCATTTCTGTTGAAAGTACGTATACATATGAAAAACTTACAGTGGAACGCATTCTTGGCTTGTCATGGCTTGTACATGCAACTTCTGGGCTCACTTGAGAAGCGATTAACGTTGTGTCTTGATACAGGTTTGCTGCAATAATTATAACAATAGTCATATTAACAATCATAACAACAACCAGATAATATTGTACATATTCTATACGTATTACTATTATGAATAATAATCATATGTACTATCAGATCGCGTAAAAATCTAAGTTATCTCTGCTGCTCCTATTTTCCCGTACACGTATTACGTCCCTTGGCAATGAAATGTCAACAAGTATCATTCTGCGTGCCATAGAGTGCCCGTTTCATTTCTGACTTGTGCATTTCTGTTGAAAGTACGTATACATATGAAAAACTTACAGTGGAACGCATTGTTGGCTTGTCATGGCTTGTACATGCAACTTCTGGGCTCACTTGAGAAGCGATTAACGTTGTGTCCTGATACAGGTTTGCTGCAATAATTATAACAATAGTCATATTAACAATCATAACAACAACCAGATAATATTGTACATATTCTATACGTATTACTATTATGAATAATAATCATATGTACTATGAGATCGCGTAAAAACCTAAGTTATCTCTGTTGCTCCTATTTTCCCGTACACGTATTACGTCCCTTGGCAATGAAATGTCAACAAGTACCATTCTGCGTGCCATAGAGTGCCCGTTTCATTTCTGATGTGTGCATATCTGTTGAAAGTGCGTATACATATGAAAAACTTACGGTGGAACGCATTGTTGGCTTGTCATGGCTTGTACATGCAACTTCTGGGCTCACTTGAAAAGCGATTAACGTTGTGTCTTGATACAGGTTTGCTGCAATAATTATAACAATAGTCATATTAACAATCATAACAACAAGCCAGATAATATTGTACATATTCTATACGTATTACTATTATGAATAATAATCATATACTATCAGATCGCGTAAAAATCTAAGTTATCTCTGTTTCTCCTATTTTCCCGTACACGTATTACGTCCCTTGGCAATGAAATGTCAACAAGTATCATTCTGCGTGCCATAGAGTGCCCGTTTCATTTCTGATGTGTGCATATCTGTTGAAAGTTCGTATACATATGAAAAACTTACGGTGGAACGCATTGTTGGCTTGTCATGGCTTGTACATGCAACTTCTGGGCTCACTTGAGAAGCGATTAACGTTGTGTCTTGATACAGGTTTGCTGCAATAATTATAACCATAGTCATATTAACAATCATAACAACAAGCCAGATAATATTGTACATATTCTATACGTATTACTATTATGAATAATAATCATATGTACTATCAGATCGCGTAAAAATCTAAGTTATCTCTGTTGCTCCTATTTTCCCGTACACGTATTACGTCCCTTGGCAATGAAATGTCAACAAGTATCATTCTGCGTGCCATAGAGTGCCCGTTTCATTTCTGACTTGTGCATATCTGTTGAAAGTGCGTATACATATGAAAAACTTACGGTGGAACGCATTGTTGGCTTGTCATGGCTTGTCATGGCTTGTACATGCAACTTCTGGGCTCACTTGAAAAGCGATTAACGTTGTGTCTTGATACAGCTTTGCTGCAATAATTATAACAATAGTCATATTAACAATCATAACAACAAGCCAGATAATATTGTACATATTCTATACGTATTACTATTATGAATAATAATCATATGTACTATCAGATCGCGTAAAAATCTAAGTTATCTCTGTTGCTCCTATTTTCCCGTACACGTATTACGTCCCTTGGCAATGAAATGTCAACAAGTATCATTCTGCGTGCCATAGAGTGCCCGTTTCATTTCTGACTTGTGCATTTCTGTTGAAAGTACGTATACATATGAAAAACTTACAGTGGAACGCATTCTTGGCTTGTCATGGCTTGTACATGCAACTTCTGGGCTCACTTGAGAAGCGATTAACGTTGTGTCTTGATACAGGTTTGCTGCAATAATTATAACAATAGTCATATTAACAATCATAACAACAACCAGATAATATTGTACATATTCTATACGTATTACTATTATGAATAATAATCATATGTACTATCAGATCGCGTAAAAATCTAAGTTATCTCTGTTGCTCCTATTTTCCCGTACACGTATTACGTCCCTTGGCAATGAAATGTCAACAAGTATCATTCTGCGTGCCATAGAGTGCCCGTTTCATTTCTGACTTGTGCATTTCTGTTGAAAGTACGTATACATATGAAAAACTTACAGTGGAACGCATTGTTGGCTTGTCATGGCTTGTACATGCAACTTCTGGGCTCACTTGAGAAGCGATTAACGATGTGTCCTGATACAGGTTTGCTGCAATAATTATAACAATAGTCATATTAACAATCATAACAACAACCAGATAATATTGTACATATTCTATACGTATTACTATTATGAATAATAATCATATGTACTATGAGATCGCGTAAAAACCTAAGTTATCTCTGTTGCTCCTATTTTCCCGTACACGTATTACGTCCCTTGGCAATGAAATGTCAACAAGTACCATTCTGCGTGCCATAGAGTGCCCGTTTCATTTCTGATGTGTGCATATCTGTTGAAAGTGCGTATACATATGAAAAACTTACGGTGGAACGCATTGTTGGCTTGTCATGGCTTGTACATGCAACTTCTGGGCTCACTTGAGAAGCGATTAACGTTGTGTCTTGATACAGGTTTGCTGCAATAATTATAACAATAGTCATATTAACAATCATAACAACAAGCCAGATAATATTGTACATATTCTATACGTATTACTATTATGAATAATAATCATATGTACTATCAGATCGCGTAAAAATCTAAGTTAGCTCTGTTGCTCCTATTTTCCCGTACACGTATTACGTCCCTTGGCAATGAAATGTGAACAAGTATCATTCTGCGTGCCATAGAGTGCCCGTTTCATTTCTGATGTGTGCATATCTGTTGAAAGTGCGTATACATATGAAAAACTTACGGTGGAACGCATTGTTGGCTTGTCATGGCTTGTACATGCAACTTCTGGGCTCACTTGAGAAGCGATTAACGTTGTATCTTGATACAGGTTTGCTGCAATAATTATAACAATAGTCATATTAACAATCATAACAACAAGCCAGATAATATTGTACATACTCTATACGTATTACTATTATGAATAATAATTATATGTACTATCAGATCGCGTAAAAATCTAAGTTATCTCTGTTGCTCCTATTTTCCCGTACACGTATTACGTCCCTTGGCAATGAAATGTCAACAAGTATCATTCTGCGTGCCATAGAGTGCCCGTTTCATTTCTGACTTGTGCATATCTGTTGAAAGTGCGTATACATATGAAAAACTTACGGTGGAACGCATTGTTGGCTTGTCATGGCTTGTCATGGCTTGTACATGCAACTTCTGGGCTCACTTGAAAAGCGATTAACGTTGTGTCTTGATACAGCTTTGCTGCAATAATTATAACAATAGTCATATTAACAATCATAACAACAAGCCAGATAATATTGTACATATTCTATACGTATTACTATTATGAATAATAATCATATGTACTATCAGATCGCGTAAAAATCTAAGTTATCTCTGTTGCTCCTATTTTCCCGTACACGTATTACGTCCCTTGGCAATGAAATGTCAACAAGTATCATTCTGCGTGCCATAGAGTGCCCGTTTCATTTCTGACTTGTGCATATCTGTTGAAAGTACGTATACATATGATAAACTTACGGTGGAACGCATTGTTGGCTTGTCATGGCTTGTACATGCAACTTCTGGGCTCACTTGAGAAGCGATTAACGTTGTGTCTTGATACAGGTTTGCTGCAATAATTATAACCATAGTCATATTAACAATCATAACAACAAGCCAGATAATATTGTACATATTCTATACGTATTACTGTTATGAATAATAATCATATGTACTATCAGATCGCGTAAAAATCTACGTTATCTCTGTTCCTCCTATTTTCCCGTACACGTATTACGTCCCTTGGCAATGAAATGTCAACAAGTATCATTCTGCGTGCCATAGAGTGCCCGTTTCATTTCTGACTTGTGCATATCTGTTGAAAGTACGTATACATATGAAAAACTTACGGTGGAACGCATTGTTGGCTTGTCATGGCTTGTACATGCAACTTCTGGGCTCACTTGAGAAGCGATTAACGTTGTGTCTTGATACAGGTTTGCTGCAATAATTATAACCATAGTCATATTAACAATCATAACAACAAGCCAGATAATATTGTACATATTCTATACGTATTACTATTATGAATAATAATCATATGTACTATCAGATCGCGTAAAAATCTAAGTTATCTCTGTTGCTCCTATTTTCCCGTACACGTATTACGTCCCTTGGCAATGAAATGTCAACAAGTATCATTCTGCGTGCCATAGAGTGCCCGTTTAATTTCTGACTTGTGCATATCTGTTGAAAGTACGTATACATATGAAAAACTTACGATGGAACGCATTGTTGGCTTGTCATGGCTTGTACATGCAACTTCTGGGCTCACTTGAGAAGCGATTAACGTTGTGTCTTGATACAGGTTTGCTGCAATAATTATAACCATAGTCATATTAACAATCATAACAACAAGCCAGATAATATTGTACATATTCTATACGTATTACTATTATGAATAATAATCATATGTACTATGAGATCGCGTAAAAACCTAAGTTATCTCTGTTGCTCCTATTTTCCCGTACACGTATTACGTCACTTGGCAATGAAATGTCAACAAGTATCATTCTGCGTGCCATAGAGTGCCCGTTTCATTTCTGATGTGTGCATATCTGTTGAAAGTGCGTATACATATGAAAAACTTACGGTGGAACGCATTGTTGGCTTGTCATGGCTTGTACATGCAACTTCTGGGCTCACTTGAGAAGCGATTAACGTTGTATCTTGATACAGGTTTGCTGCAATAATTATAACAATAGTCATATTAACAATCATAACAACAAGCCAGATAATATTGTACATACTCTATACGTATTACTATTATGAATAATAATTATATGTACTATCAGATCGCGTAAAAATCTAAGTTATCTCTGTTGCTCCTATTTTCCCGTACACGTATTACGTCCCTTGGCAATGAAATGTCAACAAGTATCATTCTGCGTGCCATAGAGTGCCCGTTTCATTTCTGATGTGTGCATATCTGTTGAAAGTGCGTATACATATGAAAAACTTACGGTGGAACGCATTGTTGGCTTGTCATGGCTTGTACATGCAACTTCTGGGCTCACTTGAGAAGCGATTAACTTTGTATCTTGATACAGGTTTGCTGCAATAATTATAACAATAGTCATATTAACAATCATAACAACAAGCCAGATAATAGTGTACATACTCTATACGTATTACTATTATGAATAATAATTATATGTACTATCAGATCGCGTAAAAATCTAAGTTATCTCTGTTGCTCCTATTTTCCCGTACACGTATTACGTCCCTTGGCAATGAAATGTCAACATGTATCATTCTGCGTGCCATAGAGTGCACGTTTCATTTCTGATGTGTGCATATCTGTTGAAAGTGCGTATACATATGAAAAACTTACGGTGGAACGCATTGTTGGCTTGTCATGGCTTGTACATGCAACTTCTGGGCTCACTTGAAAAGCGATTAACGTTGTGTCTTGATACAGGTTTGCTGCAATAATTATAACAATAGTCATATTAACAATCATAACAACAAGCCAGATAATATTATACATATTCTATACGTATTACTATTATGAATAATAATCATATGTACTATCAGATCGCGTAAAAATCTAAGTTATCTCTGTTTCTCCTATTTTCCCGTACACGTATTACGTCCCTTGGCAATGAAATGTCAACAAGTATCATTCTGCGTGCCATAGAGTGCCCGTTTCATTTCTGATGTGTGCATATCTGTTGAAAGTTCGTATAAATATGAAAAACTTACGGTGGAACGCATTGTTGGCTTGTCATGGCTTGTACATGCAACTTCTGGGCTCACTTGAGAAGCGATTAACGTTGTGTCTTGATACAGGTTTGCTGCAATAATTATAACCATAGTCATATTAACAATCATAACAACAAGCCAGATAATATTGTACATATTCTATACGTATTACTATTATGAATAATAATCATATGTACTATCAGATCGCGTAAAAATCTAAGTTATCTCTGTTGCTCCTATTTTCCCGTACACGTATTACGTCCCTTGGCAATGAAATGTCAACAAGTATCATTCTGCGTGCCATAGAGTGCCCGTTTCATTTCTGACTTGTGCATATCTGTTGAAAGTGCGTATACATATGAAAAACTTACGGTGGAACGCATTGTTGGCTTGTCATGGCTTGTCATGGCTTGTACATGCAACTTCTGGGCTCACTTGAAAAGCGATTAACGTTGTGTCTTGATACAGCTTTGCTGCAATAATTATAACAATAGTCATATTAACAATCATAACAACAAGCCAGATAATATTGTACATATTCTATACGTATTACTATTATGAATAATAATCATATGTACTATCAGATCGCGTAAAAATCTAAGTTATCTCTGTTGCTCCTATTTTCCCGTACACGTATTACGTCCCTTGGCAATGAAATGTCAACAAGTATCATTCTGCGTGCCATAGAGTGCCCGTTTCATTTCTGACTTGTGCATATCTGTTGAAAGTACGTATACATATGATAAACTTACGGTGGAACGCATTGTTGGCTTGTCATGGCTTGTACATGCAACTTCTGGGCTCACTTGAGAAGCGATTAACGTTGTGTCTTGATACAGGTTTGCTGCAATAATTATAACCATAGTCATATTAACAATCATAACAACAAGCCAGATAATATTGTACATATTCTATACGTATTACTATTATGAATAATAATCATATGTACTATCAGATCGCGTTAAAAATCTACGTTATCTCTGTTCCTCCTATTTTCCCGTACACGTATTACGTCCCTTGGCAATGAAATGTCAACAAGTATCATTCTGCGTGCCATAGAGTGCCCGTTTCATTTCTGACTTGTGCATATCTGTTGAAAGTACGTATACATATGAAAAACTTACGGTGGAACGCATTGTTGGCTTGTCATGGCTTGTACATGCATCTTCTGGGCTCACTTGAAAAGCGATTAACGTTGTGTCTTGATAAAGGTTCGCTGCAATAATTATAACAATAGTCATATTAACAATCATAACAAAAAGCCAGATAATATTGTACATATTCTATTCTTATTACTATTATGAATAATAATCATATGTACTATCAGATCGCGTAAAAATCTAAGTTATCTCTGTTGCTCCTATTTTCCCGTACACGTATTACGTCCCTTGGCAATGAAATGTCAACAAGTATCATTCTGCGTGCCATAGAGTGCCCGTTTAATTTCTGACTTGTGCATATCTGTTGAAAGTACGTATACATATGAAAAACTTACGATGGAACGCATTGTTGGCTTGTCATGGCTTGTACATGCAACTTCTGGGCTCACTTGAGAAGCGATTAACGTTGTGTCTTGATACAGGTTTGCTGCAATAATTATAACCATAGT
Source organism: Cyrtodaria siliqua (assembly GCA_037043455.1). NCBI lineage: Eukaryota > Metazoa > Mollusca > Bivalvia > Adapedonta > Hiatellidae > Cyrtodaria > Cyrtodaria siliqua. Next base: position 43,412 of record JAWPHD010016810.1, read on the forward strand.
CATATTAACAATCATAACAACAAGCCAGATAATATTGTACATATTCTATACGTATTACTATTATGAATAATAATCATATGTACTATCAGATCGCGTAAAAATCTAAGTTATCTCTGTTGCTCCTATTTTCCTGTACACGTATTACGTCCCTTGGCAATGAAATGTCAACAAGTATCATTCTGCGTGCCATAGAGTGCCCGTTTAATTTCTGACTTGTGCATATCTGTTGAAAGTACGTATACATATGAAAAACTTACGATGGAACGCATTGTTGGCTTGTCATGGCTTGTACATGCAACTTCTGGCTCACTTGAGAAGCGATTAACGTTGTGTCTTGATACAGGTTTGCTGCAATAATTATAACCATAGTCATATTAACAATCATAACAACAAGCCAGATAATATTGTACATATTCTATACGTATTACTATTATGAATAATAATCATATGTACTATCAGATCGCGTAAAAATCTAAGTTATCTCTGTTGCTCCTATTTACCCGTACACGTATTACGTCCCTTGGCAATGAAATGTCAACAAGTATCATTCTGCGTGCCATAGAGTGCACGTTTCATTTCTGATGTGTGCATATCTGTTGAAAGTGCGTATACATATGAAAAACTTACGGTGGAACGCATTGTTGGCTTGTCATGGCTTGTCATGGCTTGTACATACAACTTCTGGGCTCACTTGAAAAGCGATTAACGTTGTGTCTTGATACAGGTTTGCTGCAATAATTATAACAATAGTCATATTAACAATCATAACAACAAGCCAGATAATATTGTACATATTCTATACGTATTACTATTATGAATAATAATCATATGTACTATCAGATCGCGTAAAAATCTAAGTTATCTCTGTTGCTCCTATTTTCCCGTACACGTATTACGTCCCTTGGCAATGAAATGTCAACAAGTATCATTCTGCGTGCCATAGAGTGCCCGTTTCATTTCTGACTTGTGCATATCTGTTGAAAGTACGTATACATATGAAAAACTTACGGTGGAACGCATTGTTGGCTTGTCATGGCTTGTACATGCAACTTCTGGGCTCACTTGAGAAGCGATTAACGTTGTGTCTTGATACAGGTTTGCTGCAATAATTATAACAATAGTCATATTAACAATCATAACAAAAAGCCAGATAATATTGTACATATTCTATACTTATTACTATTATGAATAATAATCATATGTACTATCAGATCGCGTAAAAATCTAAGTTATCTCTGTTGCTCCTATTTTCCCGTACACGTATTACGTCCCTTGGCAATAAAATGTCAACAAGTATCATTCTGCGTGCCATAGAGTTCCCGTTTCATTTCGGACTTGTGCATATCTGTTGAAAGTACGTATACATATGAAAAACTTACGGTGGAACGCATTGTTGGCTTGTCATGGCTTGTCCATGCAACTTCTGGGCTCACTTGAGAAGCGATTAACGTTGTGTCTTGATACAGGTTTGCTGCAATAATTATAACAATAGTCATATTAACAATCATAACAACAAGCCAGATAATATTGTACATATTCTATACGTATTACTATTATGAATAATAATCATATGTACTATCAGATCGCGTAAAAATCTAAGTTATCTCTGTTGCTCCTATTTCCCCGTACACGTATTACGTCCCTTGGCAATGAAATGTCAACAAGTATCATTCTGCGTGCCATAGAGTGCCCGTTTCATTTCTGACTTGTGCATATCTGTTGAAAGTACGTATACATATGAAAAACTTACGGTGGAACGCATTGTTGGCTTGTCATGGCTTGTACATGCAACTTCTGGGCTCACTTGAAAAGCGATTAACGTTGTGTCTTGATACAGGTTTGCTGCAATAATTATAACAATAGTCATATTAAAAATCATAACAAAAAGCCAGATAATATTGTACATATTCTATACTTATTACTATTATGAATAATAATCATATGTACTATCAGATCGCGTAAAAATCTAAGTTATCTCTGTTGCTCCTATTTTCCCGTACACGTATTACGTCCCTTGGCAATAAAATGTCAACAAGTATCATTCTGCGTGCCATAGAGTTCCCGTTTCATTTCTGACTTGTGCATATCTGTTGAAAGTACGTATACATATGAAAAACTTACGGTGGAACGCATTGTTGGCTTGTCATGGCTTGTACATGCAACTTCTGGGCTCACTTGAGAAGCGATTAACGTTGTGTCTTGATACAGGTTTGCTGCAATAATTATAACAATAGTCATATTAACAATCATAACAAGAAGCCAGATAATATTGTACATATTCTATACGTATTACTATTATGAATAATAATCATATGTACTATCAGATCGCGTAAAAATCTAAGTTAGCTCTGTTGCTCCTATTTTCCCGTACACGTATTACGTCCCTTGGCAATGAAATGTCACCAAGTATCATTCTGCGTGCCATAGAGTGCCCGTTTCATTTCTGACTTGTGCATATCTGTTGAAAGTACGTATACATATGAAAAACTTACGGTGGAACGCACTGTTGGCTTGTCATGGCTTGTACATGCAACTTCTGGGCTCACTTGAGAAGCGATTAACGTTGTGTCTTGATACAGGTTTGCTGCAATAATTATAACAATAGTCATATTAACAATCATAACAACAAGCCAGATAATATTGTACATATTCTATACGTATTACTATTAGGAATAATAATCATATGTACTATCAGATCGCGTAAAAAATCTAAGTTATCTCTGTTGCTCCTATTTTCCCGTACACGTATTACGTCCCTTGGCAATGAAATGTCACCAAGTATCATTCTGCGTGCCATAGAGTGCCCGTTTCATTTCTGACTTGTGCATATCTGTTGAAAGTACGTATACATATGAAAAACTTACGGTGGAACGCACTGTTGGCTTGTCATGGCTTGTACATGCAACTTCTGGGCTCACTTGAGAAGCGATTAACGTTGTGTCTTGATACAGGTTTGCTGCAATAATTATAACAATAGTCATATTAACAATCATAACAACAAGCCAGATAATATTGTACATATTCTATACGTATTACTATTATGAATAATAATCATATGTACTATCAGATCGCGTAAAAATCTAAGTTAGCTCTGTTGCTCCTATTTTCCCGTACACGTATTACGTCCCTTGGCAATGAAATGTCACCAAGTATCATTCTGCGTGCCATAGAGTGCCCGTTTCATTTCTGACTTGTGCATATCTGTTGAAAGTACGTATACATATGAAAAACTTACGGTGGAACGCACTGTTGGCTTGTCATGGCTTGTACATGCAACTTCTGGGCTCACTTGAGAAGCGATTAACGTTGTGTCTTGATACAGGTTTGCTGCAATAATTATAACAATAGTCATATTAACAATCATAACAACAAGCCAGATAATATTGTACATATTCTATACGTATTACTATTATGAATAATAATCATATGTACTATCAGATCGCGTAAAAATCTAAGTTAGCTCTGTTGCTCCTATTTTCCCGTACACGTATTACGTCCCTTGGCAATGAAATGTCACCAAGTATCATTCTGCGTGCCATAGAGTGCCCGTTTCATTTCTGACTTGTGCATATCTGTTGAAAGTACGTATACATATGAAAAACTTACGGTGGAACGCACTGTTGGCTTGTCATGGCTTGTACATGCAACTTCTGGGCTCACTTGAGAAGCGATTAACGTTGTGTCTTGATACAGGTTTGCTGCAATAATTATAACAATAGTCATATTAACAATCATAACAACAAGCCAGATAATATTGTACATATTCTATACGTATTACTATTATGAATAATAATCATATGTACTATCAGATCGCGTAAAAATCTAAGTTAGCTCTGTTGCTCCTATTTTCCCGTACACGTATTACGTCCCTTGGCAATGAAATGTCAACAAGTATCATTCTGCGTGCCATAGAGTGCCCGTTTCATTTCTGACTTGTGCATATCTGTTGAAAGTACGTATACATATGAAAAACTTACGGTGGAACGCACTGTTGGCTTGTCATGGCTTGTACATGCAACTTCTGGGCTCACTTGAGAAGCGATTAACGTTGTGTCTTGATACAGGTTTGCTGCAATAATTATAACAATAGTCATATTAACAATCATAACAACAAGCCAGATAATATTGTACATATTATATACGTATTACTATTATGAATAATAATCATATGTACTATCAGATCGCGTAAAAATCTAAGTTAGCTCTGTTGCTCCTATTTTCCCGTACACGTATTACGTCCCTTGGCAATGAAATGTCAACAAGTATCATTCTGCGTGCCATAGAGTGCCCGTTTCATTTCTGACTTGTGCATATCTGTTGAAAGTACGTATACATATGAAAAACTTACGGTGGAACGCACTGTTGGCTTGTCATGGCTTGTACATGCAACTTCTGGGCTCACTTGAGAAGCGATTAACGTTGTGTCTTGATACAGGTTTGCTGCAATAATTATAACAATAGTCATATTAACAATCATAACA
>JAWPHD010016811.1:0-47883 GCA_037043455.1 Cyrtodaria siliqua
GCAACACTTCTCACGCCCCCTAGCACCGGCTTAAGCGGTATTCTACTTCAAAGCCACCTATATTGGGCTGGTTGGTCCCAAAGGACCAGTAAACAATAACACTACTGATTCGTAGCACGGGGAGACTTTTTACAGCCGCCAAACTGCACTAAACGAACGCTAGTGTGAATGTTAATAAATACTGATAAAGGTGATCCTTTGAGAGCAACAAACACAATTAACAGAATAAAGCAGCAGACTCGGTTTTATTGAGTATGTTCATGAGAAGTAATGAAAGAAGCAACACTTCTCACGCCACCTAGCACCGGCTTAAGCGGTATTCTACTTTAAAGCCACCTATATTGGGCTCGTTGGTTAAACACATGTTCATTTTGTCTCATGATGACTAGTTTATCTAGAGCTCAAATCGTTCATGATAAATGTGCTTTGATTGTTGACAATTACAAATAAAAATTTCTAACATCTACAAACTGTTCGTTTATTTTTATCATAGTCATTCCCCTTACTGTTTTCTTATGTAACTGTTCTGACCGGCTTGTGATACTCTGCAACACTGTTTACTTATTTGTTTTTGGATTAACACTAATATTTTTCTTCCAGATCGTCTCCAGTCCCTTTAAATACTATCATGTGTATGGTATTTTCATATGTTTATTTGTGTGCAACATCCGTTGTGAAAAAAACACGCAAATAGAGAAATAAAAAATGAACTATTTTTGTACATTACGAAAGAGTTGTATAAAATGCAGTTATATGTGATGTCTGATTTTACATTAAAGGCACACACGGCAACCTTGATTTCTCTACATAACCTGCAGTTAAATGTGCTGTCTGATTTTACATTAAAGGCATGCACGGCTACCTTGAATTATCTACATAACCTGCAATTTAATTATTAATAATGAGTATAAGAATAGTACATGGCGAATTGTTGTTGCATATTAGTGACTGTTGATTATAGTGCACCAATGATACATTTAAATCTTTGATAGAATAAGAAGAATAAAAAGAATACAAGAAATTAAGCAGATTAAAAGTCAAAATGACACTGAATAAATTCATCAATGTCTTTCCATACAACCAAACATCAATAAGAAAACATTGTCTCAGTACTTTCCGGTTTCCAAGAACGAATGAACGAAAGAACGAACGAACGAACTAACGAAGAACGAGCCAGCCAGCCAGCCTGCCAGGCTGCCAGCCCTCCAGCCAGTACTTTCCCGTTTACAAGAACGAATGAACGAACGAACGAACGAACGAACGAACGAACGAACACGAACGAACGAACGAACGAACGAACGAGCCAGCCAGCCAGCCAACCAACCAACCAACCAACCAACAAACAAACAAACAAACAAACAAACAAACAAACAGTGAATGAATGAATGAATGAATGAATGAATGAATGAATGAATGAATGAATGAATGAATGAATGAATTGAATGAATGAATGACTGACTGACTGACTGACTGACTGACTGACTGACTGACTGAATGCATGAATGAATGAATGAATGAATGAATGAATGAATGAATGAATAAATGAATGAATGAATGAATGAATGAATGAATGAATGAATGAATGAATGAATGAATGAATGAATGAATGAATGAATGAATGAATGAATGAATGAATGAATGAATGAATGAATGAATGAATGAATGAATGAATGAATGAATGAATGAACCAATAACCAACCAATCAAACACCCAACTATTTGTTTATTTAATTAACTAATTAATGTTCATTTAATTCTTTATTTATGCCGACTGCGTGGTTCATATGTGACTGGTGGATTGTGGGTTCAATACCCAATTTATCAAATTAATTAATTAATTTTAAAAAATCAGTTAATAAATAAACAAACAACAAAACATATAAATACAGAAACAATAGTTGTTTTGAAGTAACAATAAATCTTAAAACTAGACTAACGCGAACAAATATCTTGCATGGCACTTGAGAGCAATATCATGACTTTATTTCGTGGTTCAGTGCAAAGATATTATAAATAATTGAAGTGCAGGTTATGTAGAGAAATCAAGGTTGCAGTGATATCATACATACCAGGAGTGTAGCGTGCCTGTTTTCAACACACTCCTATTACGAGGTGCGAAGCGCCGAATGATGGAGGGTTTGTGGAGGCCTTTCACTAGTGAGTTCCGGGTGCCTACCACTATATGTTTTTTCATATTTCGACCATTTTGAAATGGTGCTCATACAAGTGATATTTATCAGGAATAGAGACATTTTGTGATCATGTATTCATGAGGCATCGAATGCATAAATCAATATATGGTATTTTTGTGACATGTTTGCAGCGATCATTCAGTCGCGTTAGTAATTTCAGCAACTAAGACGACTTCAAGAACGTATAAAATCCACAAAATACAATATATTTACATAGCTATTGCATTCGCTACGATGAATCTTATTTGACACGCTGCATTTAATTTTCCAATGAATATCATCACCTTCGGAATACCTCATATATGCCCTTTAACGGTTTTCATTGGATGATGGGCGGAGCCTAACTTAATAGAATATTGCGCATGAGAGGTGTGTCTAAAATGTTGCCGATCGTAACGGCTGTTACATTTTACTCCATAAAAATCCCCGTATAATAAACTATTTTTTCGAAATAAATAGTAAATCTGGCGTATATAGAAAAGAAATCAACGCCATTTTAAAGGTAAATATTTATGTAAATATAAGGAATGAAATGAGCTCTTTTGGTTTTCATTGGGGTATGAAACACATTTGGATGGTTTAAAGTACTCCACACACTTTAAACCACCCAAATATTTTTCATACCCCAATGAAAACCAAAATAGCGCATTTCATTCCTTAAATAATGATTATAATAATAGTATACAGCGAATTGTTTTTGCATATTACTGACTTGATTATATTTCACCAATAATATATTTAAATCTTTGGTATAATAAGAACAATGAAATGAATCTCAAAACATATTTAATTATATGCAAGTAGGTTAAAAGTCAAAATGATACGGAGTAAATTGCTTAAGACGATAAATTCAATGTTTGATAACCATTCCAAAAATGCCGTGTATCCTTTTAAGCAGCTCGAAAACAGGTACTGTTTTGTTCGTAGTTCATAAATATGACAATTTGTTCATTGTTGGGTATATAATATAATCAGTCTATATACCATTCTCTTTTCTGGTATTGTGTTAGGAGTATCCGATCTGTCTCCATACAACCAAACATCAATAGGAACATATTGTCTCAGTACTTTCAAGTTCACAAAAAAACAAACAAAAAAAAAACAAAACAAAAATGAATAAATAAATAAATAAAAATGTGTTTGTTTGTTTGTTTGTTTGTATTGTGTTTTACGTCATTTTCAACACATGCAAGGTTATATATGACGGCCGATTTTTTGTGGTGGAGGCAGACCACACACTTTTCCTGGGTAGAACCAGTACTGTACACCTCCCGCCCGCCATCCGTAAGAATCGACACTTCCTCAGTTACAAAAGAGTATGAGAGTGGACCTTTGGAAACGGCCGAACACGATACATACAAATATTGCAGTCTCGGTTTGATCGATATCTAAATATAAGTATCTGGCTAAGCGAAGTCGAACTCCCAGTGGGATTCGAACCTGCAGCGGTGAGAGGTGATGGTTTACAACGCAACGGCCACGGAAAATAATAATAATAATAATAATAATAACATGCTATAAAAGTGGAATATTTTTGATATATGAATCTAGTTTTTCTTCGTGTTGTTCCACTGAATTTACAATAGTATTTGTGTTTTCGGTTAAAGCGTTGGTATGATCGACTGACATGCTAATATCATATATTATTAGCAACTCTAAATATCGACCTTGATATATCTCTAATGAATGGCAATACGGCACAGCGATTTTTACTTTTGTCTATTAAATAAATCATAAATCACCTTTTTGAAACTGTATCCATTATACAGGCGTGCTTGTGTTATAGTAAACGAATAATGTAAAAGTACCGGTATCATCCATATTGCCGTTTGTCCCTTTAAAACACATACTATACCGGCTACTTATGTCAACGTTATGTACGAACATAACTCGTTTCTATAACAATATAATTACCATACAACGGTATACTGGCGACTCTATTGTAAGAACAGAACTCATTTCTATGGCGTTTCTATGCCAGTGAAGAAACACAATATTACAGGTATCTGTCTTACAAGCGCTGGTTTGTTCAAATGGGGTTTTACGTATTTTAGCACATGTTAGGCCATATATGACGGTCGATTTCTTTGTGTGTGTGTGGTAGAGGCAGACCACCCCATTTTCCTGGGTATACATCAAAAGTGGCACATATTAATAATAGACGGAAGAAATTAAGAAACATAAATTGAGGCGGCCATTTTGGAACGATGACGTCATCGCACGTTTATAACATATATGGCATATTGACAAAATTTATTTTAAAAGAAAGAAAATCACTGCAAATGAAAAATGAGCATACCATTTATACATTTTACATATGTATATTTACTTTTAATCAATTTGCCGTGATTTTCTTTGCTTTAAAATGTTTTTTGTCAATATGCCAAATATGGTAAAATCGTTCCAAGATAGCCGCCCCCCCATTTATGTTCCTGGCAAATTTTCAGTAGATCATATCTCCTTTATTTTTCGTGGCATTTTGATAATTCTTTCAGCTTTTTTCAAGTTTTTCGAAGCATTTTTATACACATCGTGTTTGAAAATAGTGCATGAACCCCTGTAAGAAATATTACTATAATATACTAAGTATGCTTAAATTCATAGAATTACTTCTGACGCGCGGTGATAATAATAATATTATTAATTTAGCTAAATATTGATATAAAATTATTAATTTGTAGAATCACGTGACTTGTGTATGAACAATTGTATTTATGTATGTATAAATGACGATGTACGTATCATATGTACAAGTTAAATAAAATATATGTTCTGTTCTTTATAATTGTCTATTTTACCACCTATGCGTAAAAGTGTTTATTTTGCATTGGATATTTTAGACAGCATACATCGGTTATAAAGTTTCATCTGAAGGACAAGTCCGGTGTGAGATTCCGTTTGAAATATTTAGAGAATAAATCGAAATTCGGCCCTGGCTGGGATAGAATGCATTATTCATGGATTACTTAACCGATATACGGACCTGTAACACTTATAACGTACGCCACGTGACTAAAAATTAGATAATTCAACAATTTCGGGACAAACGTCAATAATGAGTTTATCAGAGACGTAATAAACCACTTTTTAAATCTCTGATTTTATGAAAACGTATGCGCTACACGGGAACAAGTGGATAGTCTGCCTCCAACACTAAAAATCTACCGTTATATATAGTCTAAACAGTGCTAGAAATGTTGTATAAAAAGGCCCATACAAGTGTCTATCAGCTACTTTATATTGATCAACGTTTTGTATGTACCGGCCTCTTGATGCTAACATTCTTGTACGAACATAGCTTGTTTCTATAACAACGTAACGCCCTTACTCTTGCCTACCTGCTACTTTATGTCAATGTTAAAGGGACACATGGCAATCTTGAAGTTTAATCAAGAATTAAACTGGCATCTCCATTTATTAATCCCGTATTACGAATTGCAAGCTTATAATTAAAGAAACGTTTGGGTTTTCATTGCTCTGCTCCATTCTAAGGTAGGTTTAAATATATTATTGGTGTAATACATTCAACAGTTAGTAATATACAAAAAAAAATTGATTCGAAATATTCTTATAATAAATATAAATGATTTAACAACTGCATATGCAAGTAATGTACAAAATCTAACGAGACGTCGCGAATTTAAAAACAATCAGGATTGCCTTTTGCCCCTTTAATGTACGAACAAATCTCGTTTCCATAACAATATAACTGCCATGATCTATACAAAAACATTGAAGTCAGACCGACATGTAGCTTTGCAATGGGAAAACGTGCCGGTATCATCATATTATTTCAATTTGTCATCGAAAATGCAAACGCAATTTAACAAATATACACATTTAGACGAATAACAAACACAAACAACTCCCACTTACTTGTTGATAAATCCTTCTTTAATACGAATATAATATTGAAATATCTTCAAGCACACCTTCGTTTATAGAATATTGAAACACTAGAATTCGTAAGCAAACTCGCTTGTTGATAAATCCTTCGTCAATAAGAATAGAATATTGAAACACTAGAATCTGTAATCAAACTCACTTGTTGATAAATCCTTCGTCAATAAGAATAGAATATTGAAACACTAGAATCTGTAAGCAAAGTCGTTTGTTGATAAATCAATCGTCAATAAAAATAGAATATTGAAACCTTTAAGGTAATGTGGAAGATAGTAACTGCGCGGGTTCCCGATCGTTTAAGTGATTTATATCCGAGTTAATGAATATGCAAGCGTCAACGAGAACGAGGTTGTATCTATTACGTTCATGACTAGATTAGGAGTGTTGACTTAGTTATTTACATAAACCAGTTGGTTATGAAGTATTGTTATATGCTAATTTCTCCCATCGCGCCTAATGAATACGTATCGACACATTTATATGTATTTCCATAATATATTGTGCTCATGCATTTACATTAAATAATCGTCTTTGCGGCAACTTAGTACAACTTGTCCGATATTTAAATTTCCTTTCATTGCATAATGTTAAAGGGACACGACGCAATCTTTTTTTGTTTATAGTTACTTCTCCTTCATAACTTCGCCCCGTGTGAATATGGCCACTTCTTATCCAAACAGAAGGGTAATATCCTCCACCACCCCATCATTCATGTTTTTTTGTAATTGTGTTCATGTGCATTAAAGGTCTTCATCATCGCCCCCATATTGTTTCAGGTTCTATTTGAGTATTGGCAGAAAATAATGATCGTGCCTCCAGCGAATAAATGGAATGTTTACCACATAATTTGCAGCAACTCTACAGTTCTGCAGGTGAGAAGGATCTAGGCCCACTCTTCATATCCGTGTCTTGATGGAAATGGAGGGTGGGCGAGGAGAGGTCTTTGATGTTGTCGCCATATATCCTTTGTGTGCTTGTGTGCCGTAAAACCCAATTCAACTCAACTCTTCACAACTTCCATATTTGCAAATCAGTATTAATATATATGAATAGTTGAAAGCAATTTGTTTTGTGTTTTACTAATTGACCATTAATATATACTGTAGAATAATTAAGACAAAATGAAAAAAACTCAATAATATATTTACTTTTATTTAATTACATGCAGGGTTAAAAGCAGTATCTCTGTTTGTTACAAGATGATATTGTGTATTTGCACGATGTCACGTGAAAGTATATATCCGTTAATGTATGCAAAGAGTATATAATGAATATACTATGACGATTCTCTGCAGGACGCGTCGACATCGCCTGGTGAATTGTAGATGGACACGTCCTGCCGGTCCGATGGTCTGGACGACAATGGATGCCGGCGATCGCCTACACAGATCCTGACCCATCTAGGCTGTCTGATACACTACGGAGACCGTCTCCACCGTCCATAAAGTTATGCCGGTTAGCCGGTATTTGTCCTCCAGATGGTTTAATCTCTAACGATAAATAGTTAGAAAGAAGATTTCTTATGGCTGAACAAGAATCAGAAGAATAAAACGCTCGATTATTAGAACACTTTTCAGATCCCGAACACATAGAGAGACAGGCTGACTTGACATCCGGGTGACCCGCGTTCATGATCCGTGATGATCCACTGCTTTTCGTCGATGTATTTTGGGGCAAGAAACATTCTCTTAGTATCGTCCGTCGAATGGGTTATGTAATCCGGTACGGATATGTTACTCCATACGGTTCAGCAGTTCATTAGAGCTCGATACGGCTCTCTTTATCCATGCTGTTCAACAGATCAATGGACATAGGTACGGTTTGTTTGTCAATACTGCTACATGTAAGAGGTTCACTGAGGTCGTTACGGTTATGTTACTCAATACGGCACAGCAGTATACTGGACCTCAGTAAGGCTTTGTGTTACCTATGAATATTTTTAAACATATTGTAATCGTGTTATTGTGTCATCCAAGATCATTCATTTATAATTAGTAGCATATAGAAGTTTCTGGATGAGTAAATACAATAATAATGTTTACATTTAACATCAAATGATGTGTTTGTGTTTTTGTTGTAATATATCATATGACATTGTAGTATTTGAATACATTTGTGGATATATTTTCAAAATAAATTTGTTGATTTTGCTTCTATCTTGTAAAATTTAACGGAAAATGTGTTGCTCAATAAGACTCAGCAGTACACTGGAGCTCGGTACGGCTCTGTTGCTCAATAAAACTCAGCAGTTCACTGGAGCTCGGTACGCCTCTGTTGCTCAATAAAACTCAGCAGTTCACTGGAGCTCGGTACGCCTCTGTTGCTCAATAAAACTCAGCAGTTCACTGGAGCTCGGTACGGCCCTGTTGCTCAATAAAACTCAGGAGTTCACTGGAGCTCGGTACGCCTCTGTTGCTCAATAAAACTCAGCAGTTCACTGGAGCTCGGTACGCCTCTGTTGCTCAATAAAACTCAGCAGTTCACTGGAGCTCGGTACGCCTCTGTTGCTCAATAAAACTCAGAAGTTCACTGGAGCTCGGTACGCCTCTGTTGCTCAATAAAACTCAGCAGTTCACTGGAGCTCGGTACGCCTCTGTTGCTCAATAAAACTCAGCAGTTCACTGGAGCTCGGTACGCCTCTATTGCTCAATAAAACTCAGCAGTTCACTGGAGCTCGGTACGCCTCTGTTGCTCAATAAAACTCAGAAGTTCACTGGAGCGGCTCTGTTGCTCAATAAAACTCAGGAGTTCACTGGAGCTCGGTACGCCTCTGTTGCTCAATACGGCTCAGCAGTTCACTGGTGCTCGGTACGGCTCTGTTGCTCAATATGGCACAGAGCTTCACTGAAACCCAGTACTGCTCTGTTGCTCAATAAAACTCAGCAGTTCACTGGAGCTCGGTACGCCTCTGTTGCACAATAAAACTCAGCAGTTCACTGGAGCTCGGTACGCCTCTGTTGCTCAATAAAACTCAGAAGTTCACTGGAGCGGCTCTGTTGCTCAATAAAACTCAGGAGTTCACTGGAGCTCGGTACGCATCTGTTGCTCAATACGGCTCAGCAGTTCACTGGAGCTCGGTACGGCTCTGTTGCTCAATATGACACAGAGGTTCACTGAAACCCAGTACTGCTCTGTTGCTCAATAAAACTCAGCAGTTCACTGGAGCTCGGTACGACCGTGTTACTCAATACGGCTCAGCAGTTCACTGAAGCCCGGTACGCCTCTGTTGCTTAATATGGCACAGAGGTTCACTGAAACCCAGTACTGCTCTGTTGTTCAATAAAACTCAGCAGTTCACTGGAGCTCGGTACGACCCTGTTACTCAATACGGCTCAGCAGTTCACTGAAGCCCGGTACGCCTCTGTTGCTCAGTAAAACTCAGCAGTTCACTGGAGCTCGGTACGGCTCTGTTGCTCAATAAATCTCTGCAGTTCAAAGGAGCTCGGTACGCCTCTGTTGCTCAATACAACTCAGCAGTTCACTGGAGCTCGGTACGGCTCTGTTGCTCAATAAAACTCAGCAGTTCACTGGAGCTCGGTACGCCTCTATTGCTCAATAAAACTCAGCAGTTCACTGGAGCTCGGTACGGTTCTGTTGCTCAATGAAACTCAGCATTTCATTGGAGCTCGGTACGGCTCTGTTGCTCAATACGGCTCGGCAGTTCACTGAAGCCCGGTACGGCTCTGTTGCTCCTCTGTTGCTCAATGAAACTCAGCAGTTCACTGGAGCTCGGTACGGCTCTGTTGCTCAATACGGCTCAGCAGTTTACTGAAGCCCGGTACGGCTCTGTTGCTCAATAAAACTCAGCAGTTCACTGGAGCTCGGTACGGCTCTGTTGCTCAATAATACTCATCAGTTCACTGGAGCTCGGTAGGACCCAGTTACTCAATACGGCTCAGCAGTTCACTAAATCCCGGTACGCCTCTATTGCTCAATATGGCACAGAGGTTCACTGAAACCAAGTACTGCTCTGTTGCTCAATAATACTCAGCAGTTCACTGGAGCTCGGTAAGACCCTGTTACTCAATACGGCTCAGCAGTTCACTGAAGCCCGGTACGCCTCTGTTGCTGAAACCCAGTACTGCTCTGTTGCTCAATAATACTCAGCAGTTCACTGGAGTTCTGTACGGCTCTGTTACTCCATACGGCTCAACAGTTCACTGAAGCGCGGTACGACTCTGTTGCTCAATATGGCACAGAGGTTCACTGAAACCCATTACTGCTCTGTTGCTCAATACTTCTCATAGATTTTATTCAACACAGCGAGACGTATAGCTCTGTTGCTCAATACGGTTCATAGATTGTATTCAACACAGCGAGACGTATTGCTCTGTTCCTCAAAACGGTTCATTTATTTTATTCAACACGGCGACACATATTGCTCTGTAGCTCAATACGCCTTATATAAAAAATATTTCTTCACAGTGAGAGGTACAGACGTATTGCTTTGTTGCTCAATACGTCTCATAGATTTTATTCAACACAGCGGGACGTATTGCTTTGTTGCCCAATACGTCTCAGAGATTTTATTAAACACAGCGAGACGTAATGCTCTGTTGCTCAATACGGTTCATTTATTATATTCAACACGGCGACACATATTGCTCTGTTGCTCAATACGCATCATAGATTGTATATACCACAGCGAGAAGTACAGCTATGTTGCTCAATACGCCTCATATATCGTATTTAACACAGCGAGACGTGCAACTCTGTTGCTCAATGCGCCTCATACATTTTATTCAACACAGCGATAAGTACAGATATGTTGCTGAATAAGCCTCATAGATTTTATTCAACACAGTGAGAAGTACTGACGTATTGCTCTGTTGCTCAATACGGCTCAGATATTTTATTAAACACAGCGAGACGTAGTGCTCTGTTGCTCAATACGGTTCATATAGTTCATTCAACACTGCGAAACATATTGCTTTGTTGCTTAATACACCTTTTGCTATGTTGCTCAATACGCCTTCACGGATTTTATTCAACACAGCGAGATGTACAGCTATGTTGCTCAATACGCCTCATAGATTGTATTCACCACAGCGAGACGTACAGCTCTGTTGCTCAATACGCCTCATCGATTTTATTCAACACAGCGAGAAGTTCATCTCTGTTACTCAATGCGCCTCATACATTGTATTCAACACAGCGATAAGTACAGATATGTTGCTGAATAAGCCCCATAGATTTTATTCAACACAGTGAGAAGTACAGACGTATTGCTCTGTTGCTCAATACGGCTCAGATATTTTATTAAACACAGCGAGACGTAGTGCTCTGTTGCTCAATACGGTTCATATAGTTCATTCAACACTGCGAAACATATTGCTTTGTTGCTTAATACGCCTCAAAGATTTTTTTTCAACACAGCGAGAAGTAATTCTCTGTTGCTCAATACGTTTCACATTTGTTTTTTCTCAACACAGCGAGACCTTTTGCTATGTTGCTCAATACGCCCTCATGGATTTTATTCCACACAGCGAGACGTACAGCTCTGTTGCTTAATACGCCTCATAGACTGTATTCACCACAGCGAGACGTATTGCTCTGTTGCTCAATACGCCTCATAGACTGTATTCACCACAGCGAGACGTACAGCTCTGTTGCTCAATACGCCACATTGATTTAATTCAACGCAGTGAGAAGTACAGCTCTGTTGCTCAATACAACGTACAGCTCTGTTGCTCAATACGACTTATAGACTGTATTCACCACAGCGAGACGTACAGCTCTGTTGCTCAATACGCCTCATAGACTATATTCAACACAGCGAGAAGTACAGCTCTGTTGCTCAATACGCCTCATAGACTGTATTCCCCACAGCGAGACGTACAGCTCTGTTGCTCAATATGCCACATTAATTTAATTCAACGCAGTGAGAAGTACAGCTCTGTTGCTCAATACAACGTACATCTCTGTTGCTCAATACGCCTCATAGACTGTATTCACCACAGCGAGACGTACAGCTCTGTTGCTCAATACGCCACATTGATTTAATTCAACACAGTGAGAAGTACAGACGTATTGCTATGTTGCTCAATACGGCTAATATATTTTATTCAACATAGCGAGACGTATTGCTCTGTTGCTCAATATGCCTCATATATTTTATTCAATTCAGCGAAACGTATTGCTCTGTTTGCCGTTGATGCATACTTCTAGCACGTCGTTTTAATCAACCTTAAAGATACACACGCTATACCTGAACCAGTACTAACGGATGAATAGATATGTGTCATGGTTAAAGTAGTTTAAGTTAGAGGAACGTCCAAAAGGCAGAAATCGATGCGTAAAATATCATATGTTTTTCTAGCCTTCGTACAACATCCATAAATATACGGCTTGCGATAAGAGTTGATATAAAGTTGCCCTGAACGGGAATTGAATTGAATTGAATTGAATTGGATTTTATAGTCACACCAACAGCTAAGGTCATATGGCGACTTTCCAGCTTCCACTGGTGGAGGAAGACCCCAGGTGCCCCTCCGGGCAATTTTCGTGCATGGGCGGGCACCTGGGTAGAACCACCGACGTTCCGCACGCAGCTGGATGGCTTCCTCACATAAAGATTCCTAGGCCCCTGAGGGATCGAACCTACAGCGGTGAGGGGCAAGTGATTGCAAGTCAAAGACTCTAGAACGGGAATTGAACCAGGGACCTCGCGCTTTCATTTGTTCTCATACACGTAGGTATTGATATGTTCTAGGGTTACAGTGTCATTTTACTAGAACATGAAGGTATTAATATGTTCTAGGGTTACAATGTCATTTTACTAGAACATGTAGGTATTGATATGTTCTAGGGTTACAGTGTCATTTTACTAGAACATTCAGGTATTGATGTGTTCTAGGGTTACAGTGTCATTTTACTAGAACATTCAGGTATTGGTATGTTCTAGGGTTACAGTGTCATTTTACTAGAACATTCAGGTATTGATGTGTTCTAGGGTTACAGTGTCATTTTACTAGAACATTCAGGTATTGGTATGTTATAGGGTTTCATTTTACTAGAACATGTAGGTATTGATATGTTCTCGGGTTACAGTATCATTTTACTAGAACACGTAGGTACTGATATGTTCCAGGGTTACAGTATAATTTTACTAGAACATGTAGGTATTGATATGTTCCAGGGTTACTGTACCATTTTACTAGAACATGTATGTATTGATATCCTCTAGGGTTACAGTGTCATTTTACTAGAACATGTAGGTACTGATATGTTCTAGAGTTACAGTACCATTTTACTAGAACATGTATTTATTGATATGTTCTAGGGTTACAGTATCATTTTACTAGAACATATAGGTATTGATATGTTCTGGGGTTACAGTACCATTTTACTAGAACATGTATGTATTGATATGTTCTAGGGTTACAGTGTCATTTTACTAGAACATGTAGGTATTGGTATGTTCTAGGGTTACAGTATCATTTTACTCGAACATGTAGGTATTGGTATGTTCTAGGGTTACAGTATCATTTTACTCGAACATGTAGGAAGTGATATGTTCTTTGGATGCAGTGTCATTTTACTGGAACATGTAGGAATTGACATGTTCTAGGGTTACAGTGTCATTTTACTAGAACATGTAGGTATTGATATGTTCAAAGGTTACAGTATCATTTTACTCGAACATGTAGGAAGTGATATGTTATTTGGATACAGTGTCATTTTACTAGAACATGTAGGTATTGATATGTTCTAGGGTTACAGTACACATTTTACTAGAACATGTATGTATTGATATGTTCTAGGGTTACAGTATCATTTTACTAGAACATGTAGGTACTGATATGTTCTAGGGTAACAGTATCATTTTATTAGAACATGTAAGTATTGGTATGTTCTGGGGTTACAGTATCATGTTACTAGAACATGTAGGTATCGATATGTTCTAGGGTTACAATAGTATTTTACTTGAACATGTAGGTAAAGTCAGGTTGTATTTATACCGCATGTATGTGTACGATTTTCGTGTACATTTATCAGTCTATAGTTGAAATCGATTTATATGATAACAGTGTAGAGGACATCACAATCAACCTAAGCGGGCTTTAATTAGTCATTTAAATGTGTAATTATTCTAGTTTTACCTCATGTCATCTATTATCCATTAAGTAATTCGAAAGTGGAGTAGTTATCAACGCGCTTGTTTATGTATGCAGCCATTTGCAAACCTACTCTTCGCACTGCATTGTACGAAGGTCATTTGAGGTCACGGTGATTCCGCTGTGGTTAGCTCTCCAGAAATCTAATAGTTCAGATTCGATCTATCCTTATTTAATAATCCCTCATCATATTTTGATATATCAGGTCTAGTCATGTTTATTAATCATTTAATGCTTTGTAGCAATGATGTATTTAGTTATATGTAATAAGTAGATTAAAATACTCTATTTTATGGTTATTATTACTTGAGTATACTTTGTTTACCTTGGTTAAGCTTTATGGCGGTTACGCCAGATTTGTTAGGTAAGATGCGATGGTAAGATGCGATGGTCGATGGTAAAATACATCTAGCTGTATTAAGGGGAGTACATCAGGCTTTTTATGGGGGTCTAGGTGTCCGACTTAAAATTGACAAATATTAATATTTTCTGTTTTACATGGCCAAAACATAATGAATGAGCCTAAATATTATCCCTTATTTGCAAAGAAATTCATTCTGCACAGTAATACATCCTATCCTAGGTGACGCACCAGGGTTAATTTCAAAATTTTCCGTCCGTTTCCATCCTGTCTATATGGTGTTTTCAAAGTTTAGGCATTAACAAAATGTTCAAACATCATATTTTGATTAATATAAGTGTTTTATCATCAACGGGAACAATTTTATAATTTAAGTTGTTTCTAGAAAAATCCTGATGTACCCCCTTTTAGGTTAAAGTTTCTACTTTGACGAAGTCACACAATTAGGTGTAGATAGTAGTTGTGTGACCTGGATTCTGTACTAGTCGTATATCAGTCAATATCAATTATTCTGAACCTTGTGATAACCTCTGTGGAGATATGACGGTTATCATGCCCGAAAACTATGTCGATTGGCTATAATCTGTACTTGGTCTCCTATTCTGGTGGTACAGACATCGTCGCCAGTGTGTTATCAGTATGCAAGTGATGGCGTGATGTCCATCTGACAGCTGTTATCAATTTCCATTTGAGGCTGTGTTCCAGTTATCAATTCAGTGTTTACTGCATCACCTGAACAAATCAGAATGTTATAATATGAAACATGTATATTTAATTTCACTATTCCGTATTTAGATGTGAAATTTCTGTTGCAGATTATTTAGTTTGCAAAACAATATTATTACACGTTCAATATTATGGACTATTGAATAGTAACTCGGCATTTTACAATAAGATGGCAGTTGTGAATAGCTAGATATTTTTCGAGTTTATTCGTCATTTTAATCATATCTGTTTATGTTTCAGGTTCTTTCAAGCAATAGATAAATAGAAAATATCGTAACAATTTTAAATAATTATCTCTATAAATTTCATCTTTTCTTACTTTTTTTCCGTTGCCACCAATGTAATAGGAGAGTAATTTACACTCTGACTTGTATGAAGACATGTTGATACATACGCAATATTGATTTTGTAGATTTTTCTGCAACGTAGTCATTGCTTTTTATCCTTGCTCTTGTTCTTCGGTAACAGTACGACACTCACTCAAGAAGCATCGTTTTTCAATACGCAGTCTAGTTACCAGCAAAATCGATGCTGTCTACAGTAGGACGCAGTCAAGTTACTAGGATGCTGTCTAGTTACCAGCAAAATATATGCTTCCAGTAGTTGGACGCGGTCTACTAACCACCAAAATCGGGCCCTGTCCCAATTTGAGTAAACGGATTTTGAGACTTTTTTTAAAGTTTTTTTTTTTATGTTTTTGCTACGTAATATTGAAAATGAAAAAGTGGACAGGTTCATACAAGGCGGTGTGTCAACATGTTAACAAAAATCAAGACCAAGACGTATCTGACCATTTTCCGAAATTGACCCTTTATAAAAAAAAAAAAGTACAACATCGATCGATCATTCTGGAAAAAGTCGGTGATTCTGGAGGAGACGAAACATAAAACATGTAATACTAATACAAAAGAGTATGATAATGACCTTTGGAAACGGCCGAGCACGAAACATACGAAATATTGCAGTCTCGGTTTGATTGAGACTGTTCATGAGCGGTAGTGAAATATGCTAGCTACCGCTCACGCCCTTTAGCCCCGGGTTGAGCAGAACTCAATATTAATAAAATCAATAGTACAAAATTTTAACCATCCGAAGATGGCATGCATATGGCGGTGGACAGGGAGTATCTGTCTTCCCCATGTCGTACGGCGTATGGTCCCAGTATCTAATACAATTAAATGCCCCGAAGAGCGAAATAAACATAATGGAATTTAGTTGAGAGCAGCGGTTATGAAGCCTGCATATCACAAGTAACAGTCAAAAGACTAAATTAAAAAGCAGACAACATATCCTATACGTGGTTAAATAATACCCTGAGCCTTTAATCGGCCGGAGTAGTGAAACCACTGAATCGAAAATTAATAAGAACACAAAAAGCAATGAAAAAGTACCACCGATAATTAAACATAAGTATCGGGCTCAGCAAGTCTAGTGTTACTGCGTCAATAAAATTACCTTCAAGGATCGTTTTATGTTCGAAATACGCAATTTATGTTGACAACTGCACTTTTTCCTATTTTTCTGACGCGGCCATCTTAGCAGACAACATCGAGGTAAAATCCGTTGTAAACCAGTCAGAATTATGCAACAATTGTTTTGATTGGTCAATTTAAACTAATAAGCTCGAGATAACATTCTGGTTTACGAACCATTATCTCGATGAATGAACTATATCGCTTCTACAAGGGACGCATGCAACAATTGTATTAATGAAATGAATGCCGTTACAATTGTGTCATCACAAGGACATGTACCTAGTTCGTAGAAAGTATTCATGGCACTGTAACGTGTACCGAGCGGTCTTGTACAATTGAGCCGCAAATGCAATACGATTGTTCCAAATTACAGATTGAGCTACTTGCTCGAAGAAAATGATTATTAACAAACAACGAATCAGCCAATATAATTAACAGAATGATCAACTATAATTATAAAATTATTGCATTAATTGATGTATATAAAACAATATGGTAAATAGCCTAACTAGTATTTACTGCTAAGATTTTGGGGTTCGCTCTATTCGGGCTACCTCCCAAGGCCGTCCACAGTATTAACTAGTAGGTTCTTACCAAGTGCTTGTAATTAGCTACCTTGAAATCTGTAAGCTTCTGGATGCTTCAGCGTCAGAATATCAACGAACCTGTAAGTGAGTGAGTAGTAGTTTTTCTTTACCCTCGCTGTATTGCTAACGCATTTTAGCGAGCTTTTCTGTAGAAGTTGTCGGAGTGCAGAGTCCTGGGAAGGTCCGGGGAAGGTTGGTATGTCTCGTCCAAAGCAGATTATTGTTAGTCGCAGCAGTAGATTAGGGTTGGTGGTACATCGGAGTGGAAACGTCGATAGAAGGTTTGTAGTTCTAAGTAGATTTGGAAGTTCAAAGTCGATTAAAAGATTTTGGCCAATCGGATTTCCTGCAGAATTGTGACTAGGTCAATCCGATTGCCGGCTCAAAAGTAGATTCAGAAGGTTTCAGCCAATCAGCACACAGGAGATTTGAAGTCTTTCTAGGAGGTCAATCCGGGTCCATGGAGAATCCGTGATGTCCATGTCCCGTGATGTTTACGTCCTGGGTTAGGGTGAGTCTTTGTCATAGTCGTGATTTATCGTAGGTGCCTCATGTCATCAAATGCGGGGACTCGCAGTGACATGGGGTAACTCGCTGGTATAACGTCAGATTTCCAGTAGAAGTTTAATCGCCCATCTTAAGGGCCACGTTAAAAACAGGATAAAAACATATGTACAACATGTTTGGAGGTGATGTTCATACCTCCTTGTGGCTACGCTACACTGTGCTCACTGTACAGTGTAGGTAGGTGGATGATCCCAGACAGCGGCACGCCTTGCGGAGTCACTTTGTCCCTGACGGCCGCAAGACGTCCTGCCTGTTCGATGGTCTGAACTGGAATGATGCAACGAACCTGTATAACTGACTGCAATGCCTTATATACAGTCCTGAGCCATCCCTGTTCCGATTGGTCTTTTAATTTGATTGGACAAAATACATGATTGACCAATGCATTTGATTGGTTCGATTTCAATCCGTTTTGCGAAACAAGAAATCAACCGGAAGTTATAATATACGTAAGTAAAACGTTTTCAGTCAGGGCTAATTATATAGACGAATACAAAATCGTCACAGCACGTTTACCAGTGTTCGGGGCTAGTAGGTTTGGAATTTCACTAGCCCCCCTTAATTTCTACTAGCCCTGCTACCAACGGTTCCAACTCCTCATTGTATATTGATTTGACGGGGTTGGTTATACAATAACAACACAAATCAGATTCAAAATTTGTTTAATTTCACAATGTGACATCCTCCATCATCTTTTTCAGCAAACGGTACGATTTTATCTGCAAGTCTCTCAGGTCTTTCGCTGCCAAAGACTCGTTGTCGCTGTCTGAATTACAAGTGTCTAACTCTTCACTGTGAAAGTTTCCCTCTCCCTCCAGGATGTCCCCTCTCTCTCCTCCTCTAGGATGTCCTCCTCCTCCTCGCGGATGTTCATGTGTGCCGCTGCGTCTTCATCGATACTCACAGTGACATCGCTGACAGCACCCTCCGTCACAGTATATTTTTTCTCAAGTGAACACAGCTCTTTAAGACTGTGTGTCCACATTTTAAAAAAGCATGTTTTTCTTAAGAAAAATGTATTTTTTCTCAAGTGGGCACAGCTCTATAAGGCTGCGTGTCTAGATTTTAAAAAAGTATGTTTTTCCTAAGAAAAGTGTCTTTTTTTTCAAAATGGACTCGGCTCTATAAGGCGACGTGTCCTCTAAGAAGTTTTATAATGTGATAGATGGAAGGTATATTTGGGGAAAGGGTTTCCTTTGGGGCCCAATATATAGAAAAAGGGGCATGAAATTTCTTTTGTGGGGTAAAATATCACGTTTTTAGATATGTGGACTCAGATCGTGTTGGTGAAATATTTATTTTTGTCGTTTTTTAAAATCTGGACACGTTCAATGTTGCATGTTCTGAAGAGAATGAAAAAAAATAGGCTATCTAGAAATGTTGCAAGTTCTGAAGGGAATGAAAAATACTATTTCTCAATAGAACATATTTAGTCGAATGCTGCAAGTTCTCCATTTTTCTCCATTTACAGCTATTTAGTCAATGTTGCAAGTTCTTACCAGAAAATGTACGTCCGCCTCGATCATTCACGTTTCTATGCGGTCCTTTTCATTCATTTGGTTCGTTAAGAAATGCTCGACCTCTAGTCCAATGAAAAAGTCGTTATATAATGGTAGCCGTGAAAATAGACTGGTTTAAAATCCATTACAAAGAGCAAAATAAGTGCAAAAAATCAGTTTACTCAAATTGGGACAGGGCCCAAAATCTATTTATTTGACTTTGGACATTCGATTCGAATCTCCAATATCAAAATACTTTGACTTTGGACATTCGACATTCGACCCGGAATGTCCAATATCAAAATAATTTGACATTTGACATTGGCGAATCTCCAATATCATATTAAGTTGACTTTGGACATTCGATCCGAATCTCCATTATCAAAAAATTGACTTTAGACATTAGACCCGAATGTCCAATATCAAAACAATTTGACAGTGGACATTGGCGAATCTCCAATATCAAAATAATTTGACACTGGACATCGGTGAATCTCAAATATCAAATTAATTTGACTTTGGACATTCGACCCGAATCTCCTATATCAAAATAATTTGTCTTTGGACATTGGCGAATCTCCAATATCAAATTAAGTTGACTTTGACATTCGATCTGAATCTCCAATATCAAAATAAACTGGATTTGACATTCGACGTCCAATATCAAATTAATTTGAATTTGGACATTCGATCCGAATCTCCAGTATCAACTTAATTTGACTTTGAACATTCGACCCGAATTTCCAATATCAAATTAATTTGACTTTGGACATTCGATCCGAATCTCCAATATCAAAATACTTTGATTTTAGACATTCGACCCGAATGTCCAATATCAGAAAAATATGACTTTGAACATTTGATCCAAATCTCCAATATCAAATTATTTTGACTTTGGACATTCGATCAGAATTTCCAATATCGGAATAAATTGACTTTGTACATTCGAACCGAATGCCCAATATCAGAATAATTTGACTTTGGACAGTGGCTAATCTCCAACAGATATTGATGTAGATGCTAACGTTTAGTACTGTGATCCCATCTCCTTCCTAACGTACAGTAACACAATGCAGCTACTGTCTAAATGCTTTCGTTCGACAGTTGACATTGTGTTGGCACATGTATATTGATATGACTTTCACATTATATAGTAATTGTTTTTCACAAATTTGATACTTTGATGATATACATTTTATAAATTTTGGCAATGAAATGGAATAACTAGATACAAATAGCACAATTTATGAAACTGAAAAGAAAGAATTATTATCGCGTATTATTTGAATAATTGCGTGTATACTTTTTTGTGTTTGAACTTGTCGGAGTTTCATGATAAGCCACACAAATGAACACAGTCAAAGTTTGGAAATTGCATTGATCAAACCTTTCGTACTATGCACTAACCTGTTCTCGCAATGTACAGATTCTCCACGAGTGATATTCAATCTCGAATATTTTAAGTACCCATGAAATAAACATTATTATACTTTTTATCAGCACATATACATTACCTCATTACTTGAACACCAGCAAGGGTTTGGATAAACGACTTTTTAGTGTAATTTGCCGTGTTAATGCCTTATATTATGGTGTTTTTTTTTAATTTCCTTGATAACTTCAGCACGCACTCACACACACGCGTATACAAACATTTTTTTTTCCGACATCTATATCGTTCTCTTGTACATACAAGTACATACAATTATTATGTGGTTTTTACATATAACAATACAATTGGATTTAGAACATGCATATAAATGTATTTAATGAAAAGCAAACTTACTCTAAGGATAGCCATTTTTATTAACATATTAACGGCTGCTATTCGTTGGACAATTAAAGTAGAAAGGTGTTCCTTGGACTGCTTATTGTTATCTCACAAAGGACACAATATGTATGAAGTTGGCTAGGGATTCGGCGATCAGGGTTCGACTTTCAAACCCAGTTCGGTATTCAACATTCGAACCCAGTACTGTATTCAACTTTCGTCGGGGTTCGACATTCGAACCCAGTCGGTATTCAGCATTCGAACCAAGTTGTGGGTTTGACATTCTAACTCAGTTCGGTATTCGACATTCGAACCCAGTTCGATATTATACATTCAAATCCAGTTCGGTAGTCAACATTTAAACCCAGTTCGGTTTTCAACATTCAAACTCAGTTCGGTATTCAACATTCGAACCAAGTTCGATATTATACATTTAAACCCAGTTCGGTTTTCAACATTCAAACTCAGTTCGATTTTCAACATTCAAACTCAGTTCGGTTTTTAACATTCAAACTCAGTTCGGTATTCAGGATTCGAACACAGTTCGGTTTTTAACATTCAAACTCAGTTCGGTATTCAACATTCGAACCAAGTTCGGTATTCAACATCCGAACCAAGTTCGGTTTTCAACATTCAAACTCAGTTCGGTATTCAACATTCGAACCAAGTTCGGAGTTCGACTTTCGAAACTACTTCGGTATTTAACATTTGAACCCAGTTCGGGGTTCAACATTCGAAACCAGTCTTGCATTTAATTGCAACATTCGGACACAGATTTGCGTTCAACATTCGAAACCATTTCTGCGTCCACCATTCAAACCGAATTTTGCTTCAATAGTCGTAGCCTGTTCTGTATTCAATATTCGACTTCTGTTCTGTTTTCAACATTCAACATTACCTAAATAAAATTAGAGTACCAAAATACAAAAACCAAAGGGCATTAATATTTAGGTTTATCGACGTGGAATTTCCTTAAAAACAACAACAAAACATGACGCATATTATTATGGATAATAGACAAATTTTACGAAACAAAAATACTGTCAGTGCTCCAGATACTCTCTCAGCACAATGGTTGTTGTACGCATGAAGAAAAAACAGTTGTACATGTGTATTCTTAAAAACAAGTTTTGAACATTTCAAACATTTTACATTAATACTCTACTCTTAAAATGTGTACTCTTTAATCATTACCATAAATAAATATTACTTATTTCCTCTTCCCCTTACATATACATTCAACATTGTTTCTGTATTCTTCCTTAAATGGCATTAATTTGAGTAAAAACCGACAAAAAGGCTTGCTTTTGTTTTTGCAAACGTCTACTAGTAATTGCTGGAGGAACTCAATTGTGTTTTTGTATGCATTAATTTTAGTTTTGATGAAAACTGCAGATATGCGTCTTATCTGGAGCACTGGTACTATATAACAAGATTTCATACTATATTACAAGATGTCCATCTATTGCGTCTTATTTGGAGCACTGATACTATAACACAAGATACTCATCTATTGCGTCTTATCTGGAGCACTGATACTATATAACAAGATGCTCATCTATTGCGCCTTATCTGAAGCACTGATACTATATAACAAGATGCTCATCTATTGCGTCTTATGTGGAGCACTGATACTATATAACAATATGCTCATCTATTGCGCTTATCTGGAGTACTGATACTATATAACAAGATGCTCATCTGTTGCGTCTTATCTGGATCACTGATACTATATAACAAGATGCTCATCTATTGCGTCTTATCTGAAGCCCTGATACTATATACAAATTGAAATCCTTAATTAATTCGCCCAAAGTACTATCAAGAAAACCATATTATTATAGTATTAATAAGTTAGTACCTGTATGTCAATCATAGTTTTCTGAGTATTCAAATGTATACTATCCCGATATTCTCGGTACCGATCCGTATGTGGATAAGGGTGTTTTTCTTGTAGCTGTTGTTGTTATAACTAACTTTAATATTGTAATTTTAAGTTAAATTATTAACTATTATTTGAACGAGATATAATATGAATGCTATTAATTGTCTTTTATTATTCCAAAGACTTTACCAGTCAAAACGTAGCAATGGGATGGGCATATATAAGGCTTACAGACATGTTGCAACTCGTGACAGTCCGTCCAGACATATGACTGTGCCACTGAGAGATTTTTCCTTTGACACATTGGCGGAGGAGTATACTCCTTTGAACAACACACACATAAACAAATGTTCTTGAAAAGAATGACTGTTGTGAACCGCAGTCATTTGGACGTGATCGTATCACTGACCGTGGGCCAGTGGATTGCACGGTCGACTTAAAATCTTGAGAACCCGAGTTCAAGCCTCGCCGGCGCCTCTGAGTTGTGTCGGTCTGTTATTTGGCAAGACATCTTTCCTCGTGAGGACAGAGGTAGCGTCGTATATAAATTGGGCGTTCCTGTGTATCGGAGTCTATCCTTTAAGTTAAAGAACTATACTAATATATTTATTATTAAGAGTACGACAGGTTCCCGGATTCCAAAGTATAACTCCCCTCTCTCTGATGTGGATTTTTATATTTCTTTTTAATAATTATAATGTGTTAATCACCCGTTTAACAGAAATCATTAAATTCTATTTCTTTTAATGTGCATCTTCAATAACTTCATACACAAAATTAAAGGTGAAAAGTATGCTTTTTGTGAACAACAACAAATAAGTAAATACTAATATTGAGATCAATGAGGGACAGTTTGAGGCAGAACATAGACCCCTGTGTGATAGTCTTTGTTTGTCATTGTCACAACTACACTCGCCATTGCTAATACACTTTTTATCTTCTTTAGGTAACTGTCATTCAGTTTGCACTGTTTCAGCAGGTTATGACTATAATACAATGCAAAGAATATGCTCAGAAGGTACTATTGTAACAACTGTACCAATTAACATGTCGCCAGTTGTCACTCATTTATCAATTTTAACAAATCAAACCAATACTATACCCCCGACAAACAATAGCACGTGCAGCAGTATAATAAAGCATTTGCAACTGTATTAAAATATAACCTATTGTCAATATACTCCGACATCAACAATAGGGCGATGATATCTAAGTACTGGCGTCATGTTAATTCTAACAAATAGTTGCCATGGTTATTAATTAGTAGAGTATTACCCTTAATCTTCTTTTTCGTGCAAATGCATATAACTGTTTTAAATTCGATATACATACTTCCTTATTGTGATTTATGTGGGTGGGGTAATTCAAACTGGTGTTAAACATCGTTAAAAAAGACATACATCGTAATTAAAGACATTAATATAGACAACTAATTGGATTTTATGTTTGCTTGTGTTAACTCTTGCTTCGAGTCTTTACATTGGATGTGAATAGTTTATGTGTTGCCTGATAACTATGGAGTTGTAGAAATAACTGAAAAAAGGTGATTTATAAAAATTGATTTCAATTGAGGTTGGGTGTGCTTTTATGTTTGGAAACAGGTGATAGAACACTGTGAACGAAATAAGCAGACAATGGCCGAGTATGTATCAGTGAGAGAGTTAAGAATTCGATGGAGAGAAAATGAAAAGGAAGACGAAGAGAGAAGAACAGAAAATGAATTAATCGAAAAAGAACTGGAACTATGCAAACAACAGAGGTAGCAATTAAAAATAGAAATGTACAGGCAAAGACAAGTTGGTATAAATAGAAAAGGTGCTAATCTCGATAAAAGTAATATTTGAACTACAGCAAGAGGAACATAACGAGGATGACGCTCTTGATTCGTTGAATAAATTTGACTTCATGAGAAAATTGGATCAAATAGAAGTGAGTAGAGATGAAATCTCGAAACACTCAACGGATATAGATGACGATACAGAGGAGTCAGAGCATGAAATAGATCATCACGATGTTAGTGGAAAACTTGCAGAAGAAGGGAATGGGGAAACATAGACAGACATCTGTTAATGTGAAAAATGATGATGTGAAAGTAGACAAAGTGAAATATGAAGACACAAATAGAGAAAGACACTTGAATGTTAGTGCGACTAAAAGAAAAGATAAAACCACTTCTAAAACTTTAAGACACGTACAATGGTCAGACGAAAGTCCGTTTAGAAGTCAATTAAGTAAATATACACACATTCACACATTGAAAAGAAAGATGCCCGGCCGTTTCCAAAGGTCCATTATCATACTCTTTTATGAATAGATCTTCACAAATGAAAGAAGGTGATATGAATGAGGATGATGATGATGAGCAGAATAATGATGAAGATAATAAGGAGAGTAAAAATGATGAGACACAGCGAAAGAAAGACGAAATAGAAAGGAAATTAAAGGAAGATGAGTTGAACAGTGCAAAAGAATTCGTGATGAAAATGAACAGGAGAACAACTTAGTACATAAAAGGGAAATAATGCGAGAAGAACTAGAGGAATATAAGATAAAACTTCAAAAGGAAAATATAAAGAAATTTAAGGATTATGTTGGGTGTGAGATTTGTTGCACCATAGAACCTGGTTAAAAAACCCAGCGGCATTTTTTGCCACTGACCGTTCCAAGGCGGTAGTCCTATTCTCAACCCTTTTGTGTTTGTGATGTCCAATTTGGCTGTTTGTTCATCTCTAAAGTTGTTCTTTGTTTCTGTGTGTGTTTGTGGTTGACTGTCGTCCTTAAATGCTACTTTTCCTGTTCGAATTTTATATCCACATTTAAGATTTAAGCAGAAATTGCTTGAAAAAAGACTACGGAAGGAAAAGAAGATAAATAAATGGAAAAAAACAGACGTGAAACGTCGGCGAAAAAATGTTTACATGGCATGAGAATTGATGACAGAGTAAAGAGTTCTAAACTTGATACTAACGAATATAGGAATGAAGGCCTGATATCAATGGATCGCTACATGACAAATGTAGTAATGCAAAGGAGGAGAACAGAACAAGTCAACGACTGACAGGAACAAACAATGACGTGAGTATTAAGATTGAAAGACATGAAACTTTAGAAAGGAAACTGGAAAAATTGAAAGCAGAAATAATAAGAGAAAGATAGTTGCAAAATAAAACAAATAG
The DNA here is from genome assembly GCA_037043455.1 of Cyrtodaria siliqua. Classification (NCBI taxonomy): domain Eukaryota; kingdom Metazoa; phylum Mollusca; class Bivalvia; order Adapedonta; family Hiatellidae; genus Cyrtodaria; species Cyrtodaria siliqua. The sequence goes on from JAWPHD010016811.1 coordinate 26,259, forward strand.
ACAAAGTGTATATGACGAGCAAAGGCTTGCCGTATTACACGCACACGATGGGCAAAGAATAAAGAATGAAGAATTAGAATCAATATTGAAAGTAGAAAAAAAGGAGAGAGGACGAGTTGAAATTGCAATTGCAGCAAACGAAGATGATAGTTCAAGTTATGTTGGTGAAAGAAAGGATTGAAGGAGGAAAAGGAGGAATACGAAAGGAAATTAGCAGAAGATAGGATAAGAAAAAAATTGAAATTGAGTATAAGCAGAAGCTACTCGAAGAGCAGATAAGGAAAGAAGTAGAGGAGAAGCTTCGCAAAGAGAATACAACTAAATGTAAAGAGAAAGAAGAGTAGGAAAATATAGTTAAAGAAAAACGACAGAAACGAAAGTTACAGGAGTTTGAATAACTGAAGTATATTTAAGAGCTTAGGATTAGGGAAAAGGAAATATAAAAGAAAATGAAACTAGACAAGCAGAATATTCAGATAATGAAGAAGATAGATTAACGGAAGACAGATTAAAAAGCTACGAGAGGAAAGGAAAGCTTTACAAAAACGGATTACGAAGAAAGAACGGAGTGATAACACACAGCAGAACAAGAAAGACAACAATATTTTCGTTTCACGTGGTTTAGAACAAATGACTGGGAAACCGGCCTTATTTTTATAACATTGTACTTATATAGCACCTAGCAACTCTCTCACCTTTTTCATGAAAATCAAAAATGTGTTTGTTTTACTATCTATACATGCCCCATTATGATGATATATATGAAGCAAACAATAAATGTATATAATGTAAATATGGTTATTACTCGCAAAACACAATAACGAAAAGTGTTATCCCGGATTCATTTATATATGACATTGAAGACGATTTGTTGAAAACAATTATTATATTAAACACATGTGTAAGTCTATCCATCAGTAGTAGCTCCTATGTGACAGTGTATTGTATATAACGCAAGGACCAACTACCTTGTATATTTGTGAGCAAATACGATAAAATAGGTATGATAGGTGTAGCCCAATTGAATTCATGGCGCACCCGCACAAAACGACTATATGACGCCAACAAAAATGAAGTTCCACTCTCAACTAAATGGGAAGAAAAATATGCAGAATGGATCTGAACTATTACATGTGAAGAACTGTAGTGTCACTGCTTCATGTTTATATGGTATAATATAAGCGATGATGTTTTAATTAAGATAAGTAATTAGTTTAAAATAGTAAATGACGTAGTACGTGTCGTATAAGTCAACATCAATTCTGGTATTGTATATGTCAGTAATATAGCACGAACAATTGAATTACATGCTACTTATGAATAATACATACAGGTTTCGGTATGAGTAACAATATAAATAATTGGACCATACTATACTATTTAACTTTGTGGATACGCGAGTAATCTAATTCTCTATCTATATATTGTATCATTTCTAATGGATATATGCATCGTGGATTGATAATATTTATTAAATCCGGGTCATTGGACTATCACTATGTATAACCTGCATTAACATAATGTTTGTCGGCCTATAGGGCATGACCGGTAGCAAGCATTTTTCACTACTGTTCATGAAAAATCTCAAACCGAGATTGCAATATTTTTTTATATTTATCGTATTTGGCAATTTCCAAATGTCCCCTTTCATACCTTTTCTATAATAACACATATTATATAAGTTTTCCATGGTAACAGATGTACCGTACCGTTAGATGTATTGGCCATTTGTGGTGATAGCTAGGGTAATTAGGTTTTATAACCTAAAAGGGAACCCCTTTTCAGTATTTATTGGCATTCACACAAGCGTTTGTTTAGTGATGTGTGGCGGCCGTAAAAGGTCGCCCGACTACAAATCAGTAGTGTAATTACTTACTGGTCATCAAACGCATCCTTGCGGCTTTAAAGTAGAATATCGCTCAAGCCGATGCTAGGAGGCGCAAGAGGTGTTCCACTTTACATTAGTCCTCATGAACAGACTCGATAAATCCGAGTCAGTTTGTTACATCTCTTGTTTGTGTTTACTCCTTCCAAGGGATCCCATTTGCAGTATTTATTTCATTTACAATTGTAAATAACATATTTTCTTACTATTTGTCAATATAACACTGCAAAGTAAAAGACGTGTAACTTAATACAATGCAGAAGAGAAAGTACATAAGGTAAATATAGATATAAAAATCGAAAAGAAAAAGCAGCATTCAAGGACGAAAGTCAACCACAAACACACACAGAAACAAAGAACAAATTTAAAGATGAATAAAAGGCCAAATAAGACATCACAAACACGAAAGGGTTGACAATAGGGCTACCGCATTGCAACGGTCAGTGGCAAGAAAGGTTCTTGCGTGAACCAAACCTCACACTTACCCTACTGTCAACTCAATAATACGGGACAGTGTAAATAAAGAAGTCCCCGCCATGAACTATTCTCTAACCAACAAGGGAGCATTAGTATGCAATATAAGTAAAACACAAAGATGCCCGTATATATATGCATATTCAATAAAAAGTAGCATAGAAAGCCAAAAAGAAGGTACTCAGTGACTTGGCGGTAACCAGAGGAACAAGAGAATAAACAATTGAAGGCAAGACAAGTCACGACCGCAGACAAACATCAAACGTCCTTTTGGGCTTTAGGTAGACGTCATCATAGGGTCCACAGCTTGTCCGGTCATCGCACAATTAAAGAGAAAAGCATAGTGGCGAACTGTAAATGGGTCCACCACCAAGCATGCAGTGCGTTGCAACATGATAGGGTCATAACCTCTTTTGATAAACCTTTTAACAAGTTTAACAAAGATAGTATGAAAGTGATCATGACCAATGATCTTACGAAGTTTGTAAATCACGTCACCATTAAAGTCAGGTTGTGATATTCCTTGTGGTAGAAGAGTTCTTAAATTACTTTCATATCTGGAAATATTTGGACATTTTACCATAAGCATTTAATAAACTTGTTTTATTTTCATATTTGCTTGTATATTTTGTTTATAATATATAACATAAACAAAAGCTTTGTTCCTTCCAAGAAAATTATTTAATTAGCTCGATTAATTGTTTTGCAAGTCCTACAGCTTGTATTTCTGCCTTCCAAGAAAATTAATTTATTAACTCGATTAATTTTTACTGGATGGATCCGGTTTGGATGTTTATAACTTTTGGTATATATACACCTTAATGTGCGTTAATGCGACAATTACTATATGTTTTGATTGAAAGCCGTCGACATGATGAAATACTTACTACCTATTGTAACGCTACTGGTATGCCTAATGAAGGTTGAAGGTAAGTTTGTGTTAATTGTTATAAATTATGTTCAAGGTCTATAAGTCCGAACAGTACTTTTAATATTTGTCATATGTATAAATAGTTTATTTTTCAATGTCTGTCATGTATACATGTTACTCCTCATCACCAGTTACGATGTGGTGCAAAGATTCAAGAATCGGCTCAAACATTAAGTTAAACTATACATTTGAAAGTTCTTAATGATAAATAAACATGAACCTTAAATTGATACTACAGTAAATCATAAAAGCACGTGCGACCTCCGTACTAGCTTTCAATTTGAAGCAATATTTGAGTAGATGTGTGCGATACAATTATTCTTAGCTGTATGTAAACCACGATTTGTTTGATATTTAAAGAAATTGTTTAACTACTTTGAACTTCACTTATATTATGTTAGTTCATTGGAGAGGCGCCTGAATAAAAAGGGATTTGCCAATAAAATCCCTTTTTCCCTATTTAAATTAGCATTTTATATAGGTTAGCAAGGCTAATAAACACCGCCCTATTTTCAGTTTGAAAAAAAAAGTGCTATCCAAGAGCTAAAATGTGCTCCAAGAGGCCACATTGATACGAGCGTGACAATTTCCTCTCATTTGATGGCATACTATACAACGTAAAACAATATATGGCATCAATCTTTATTATTAAAAGGTATGTACAATGAACAAACAAAATCAAATTAAAAGTACATGTACAAAAGGCGAGGGAATTTCCTCGTTTTGCCGCAGTTATGCCAATCCATGTAAAACGAGGAAATTTCCTCATTTTGCCTCAGTATTGCTCAGTAAAAGTGATAACAAACTGTGTTTTGTAAATCCTATCCATGAAAGAACGAGGAAATGACCTCGTTTTGCAGCAGTTGTGCCCAGTAACAACAAGCTGTGTTTTGAGTCTTTTGTAAATCCTATAAAGTAAAATCGAGGAAATGTCCTCGTTTTGCAGCAGTAGTGCCCAGTAACAACAATCTGTGTTTTGAGTCATGTATAAATCCTATCCATGTAAAAACGAGGAAATAACTGTTTTGATTTTCGATTATTTTTTAGTTCGCTGTAGTTTTTCTAAACATGTTCTTGTCAGTGATATACAGTATGAGCTTCTTACATAGCGGTAATGATATACATCTTACATGTTTTTTGTTAAACCAAACACATGCAAACATGCAATGTTTTACGCAAGCGCAAAATGTTGCAGAGGGAAAAAATGATCTGAAGAACAAGAGATAAGTTTTAAATTATAAAAAAGTCACATGGGTTTAAACACTATTAAGAAATAAGACACATTCTTCCCCGTAGTATAAATCCTAGCACCACGTCCCACAAAATTGCTTCCTCAATAATATCAGTAAGGATGTATTATTTTCACGACATAAGACATCGCTCCACTCTGTAATGCTATGCATTTTGAGCACACATTTGTAAACTGACTGTGTGCGATTGCGTTACAAAAGTGAGAATTTCAAAGTAACTATTCACTGCTTCCTGACAGTACCCTTATTGTACAAACTCTCTAACTTCCGTAGACTATTGGAACTTGAGGCCGTTCCGAATCATATAATTGCGGTGTTGGCAAATTGTGTTAGGTATAGTTGCATGTGAAATGAATACTCTTGGCTTGAAAACAAAATAGAATCTAAAAACACGTCTGCATTTTAGAGTGCGTCTATAGTAATTTCAATCATGCAACATGGTTATTCAGCGGTTTATATGTGGGAAAGGGTTGACCACGTGACGAAATCAGCTTAATTTCCCCGGTCCGAAAATGTATAAATAAGTTTTAGCAGACCAGTAAGCGAGTTGTCTACTATACTGTCTCTGTTTAAAAGAAACTAACCCGCCAAATAACTGCTCAATTTCACTACAAAACCGAATATTAAAACACTATCAAGATGTTCAGGTCATATTTTAATGTTAATTATTATGACTGTGTGTCTGACATTGATTGATATGTTAGCTTAGCTATAACATATGGACGTGTTTGTTGTCGTTTGGTTTATTAAATATATCTATCTATCTATATTTGCCGATTAAATGTATTTTTTCTACGTTCTTAAAAATACATTGATTGAATATGCGTAAAATAAATTATAAGTTGGCAACTCTTAATTCGACGCTCCAGTTTTGGGATTTGGTCTGGCTAGCTAAAGCCGTTTATATTGTGTCGATTTTCAAAATATGTAAGTTATATATATACCTCTGCATCAGTAGGTTAAGAGTCGGTGTACCAAAGTAGTAAAAACTGACTGTTGTTGGCGAGATAGCTACTTTAAAATAGAATGATCAAAAGTTGCGCCCAAACAGATATTTTGAATTGATATAATGTTCCTTCAGAAAATGTCCTACGGGCCAATGGAGGTGGCCCCCGTATCCGCCATGATATAAACTATATAACTACTGTCCGAATGCGGTTGATATCATTTTATATAAACAATTCTCAGATATAAGAGTGGAAGAGACGGGTGTAGGGGCGCGCCACCTTCGCCTGAATCCGCAACTGGTGTGTCCATATTACAGACAGTGTGTTTGATTCACATATTGTTTTAAGGTACAAACGTACGGAAATTCGTCGTTATATATATATACATATAGAGATAATCATTTATTTGTGTATGCCACTGCTGACGTGTCCATTGAAATGTCCTATATTACAGGCATAGCTGTAGAACACAAGATGTTGAAGTACAGTCCGGGACACATTACATGAGAAAACATCCAGCTATTAAAGGGGTTGATGCACTATTTTCAAACACAGTTTATTTTAAAGGGCTCTGAAAAAATTGAAAAAAGCTATAACTACTACTACTACTGCTGCTGATGCTGCTAATGCTGCTGCTACAACCGCTACCGCTGTTTCTGCTACTACTAATACTACTACTACTGATGCTGCTACTGCTGCTACTGCAGCAGCAGCAGTAGTAGTAGTAGTAGTCTCGGTTTTGTTTTTGAATTTCTTGACGTATTCTCAACGCAAAGTATTCTCATGCAAGATCGAAATGAATAACTGCACAATACAAGCATTTTCGGACGAAGATTTATCCTCCGTTCTCTTTGCTTACTGGAAAAGAAAATTTGTTTTATAGATGGTGTGTTTGAAACTCTTAAAGTATTCTCAACTAATGCATATTCGAAATAAATACCTGCACAAACATTAAAAAAGGACAAGTATTAAACCTCCTTCTGTTTGCCTTGTGGAAAAACCTTACATTTTAAATTAGTTTCACAGATGGAAACTTAATCATAACTTGTGTTTTTGAAATTCTTAAAAGTATTCTCAACTAATAAATGTTCGAAAAAACAACATATGGATTTGGGGGCGAGGATTAATCCTCCCTTGACGGCTTTCTTAAAACATTAAAACAATTTTCATTTAATGTACAGGTCAACATTTTCGAAATGTAGACGGTATAGGATTATTCCTCCGTTTTCTGATTGCAAAATATTAATGTATGCTGTGCTGTGCTTACGTAAATGTATTGACAAAATAAAAATATTCTGATTCACTTAAGATTTTTTGTGTTTTCCTTTCTTGTGTTTAAAGGGCTTATATTACGTTTTAAACGTAGGATTTTTGTTTCACCAACAAGACGCTTTCACCAAAAGGGTAGGGTTGGGAGACACTTTAGAGATTTATTTGAATTAATCCTCCTTAAAATCGCAAATCTGAATCCACTAAAGTGCACAAAAACAACCCCTAAAAGAGTACTTCATTGGCAAATGTCTTTTTAGAAAGTTTTCTATTTGAATATTTGTTTTCGGACTAGGTTACACGACTCTCATTATTTTGACTATAAAAAAAAATTCGATTTCATGTAAATGAAGCTTTATACGTCAAGTATGCATTTTACCCATAACTTAATAGATCTATAACTGTACCAAATAACTTGCGATGTCGGCGGGGTGTAATAAAGCCATGCTGTATTTATTAGCGACTCCTTGGTCAAGGGAAACACACCATTGCGCTTTTTAAAAGGTGCTAAGTTTAGAAATTACAGAAAGAAAGTTACATAGAAGAATTCATACAACATATAAATTTCGTCGTATTGAACAATGTGTCCGTAAACATGATCTCGAACTTGATTGTATCAATAATAAAACATCTTCGGGAGAATCCGAATCCGTTATTTCACATAGGATCTACAAAAGAAAGTTTGTTGTTACTTGATTCTACCGCGGCAAAAAACGAGAAAACTTTTACATGGATCTACGAGAGGCGCCCCACTTATATTTGAACACTTTTGTTTAAGGTGGTTTTTTTCAGCGGAAGTGATTGTCATAAAAAATACGTGATTTAATGATGTGAAACTGTCATTTAGAACGTATGCATTTAAAAATAATATCCAATTTCACGCGGTCCTTTTTAAATTGCATTTTGAATAAGGTGTACACCTTTTTCTGATTTGAAGCCGATATGTTGCTATTGCCGTGGAGTTTTACCTTAAACCAAATAATTGCACTAAATGCATATCATAATTGTTTAAACCTGTGTTTATAATTTAAATATGATCGTATGTTTTATTTTAAGACAAAAATATAGATGCTGAATTAAAAGCTCGACTTTTTATCGCAATATTAAAACATTGACAGATAATAGGAAAATTTGCTCCTGTGTTACTGATAATTTTATAAATTAACCAAAATAACTGTTTTTATCAGATTTTGTGATATAAAAACATGAACAGTTATTGTTGATGTATATCATATATGTATATCGTATACCTTATAAAGATATATTTGGTAAACAAATAAATTATTTTTATCATTATTTGCAAATGTGTGTGTTTTGACCCTAAATTTTAAGTTATATATTTTTCTATCTTTTCTTTTGAGAAACTTATGAAATTTGTTTTTTATAGCGAAGGAAGTCACAAAAATGACTGCAGTTAATGTTTTGAACTAGACGCTTTCGTAAATTTAGTCATTTTCATAGTTGAATTTCATGTTAATTTTCGCTAAAATCTTGAAAATCGACAAATTAAAAAAAATTGCATATTACAATTGTCTACGTTCAGGCATGGACATATCGGATTACTATAACGTTTAACGATATTTTAAAAGCATTTGTGTTAAAATTTGTATTGCAGTTATTTTTATAATTGACGATTTTTGCTTCAAAATGTCATTCTCTACCCATTTTCAAAAATGCGGATGCAGCAACATTAGGAAGCACATAATAGTGCATGTCATAATGTTTCATATCGAAGGAATCATTAGACTTGACATTACAATCAACATATTCGGCGAGAATTTCAAGATAGTTGATTCAGTTACACAATAAAAGTGTTCAAATTTAAGTGGGGCGCCTCTCGTACAAAAGACTCAAAACGCAGTTTGTTGTTACTGGAGCTACTGCTGCAAAACGAGGTAATTTTCTCGTTCTTTCATGAATAGGATTTACACATGACTCAAAACACAGTTTGTTGTTACTTGGCACTACTGCTGCAAAACGAGGAAATTTCATCGTTTTTACATGGATAAGATTTACACATGACTCAAACCACAGTTTGTTGTTACTTGACACTACTGCTGCAAAACGAGGAAATTTCGTTTATGGTTTTTAATGCACTGAGTATATAATCGCAAGAATGCATTATGTGGAATATGTGAAATGAAATCAAGTATTTTCTGTATATACATTAAATTATATTAATGAAGAAAGTGTTGTTGATTGAACTTGCTAGTATAGGAGTCAGTGGCTTAAAGTCACTATCCCACCATCAACAGGCAAAGGTTACAACAGATGTACACCTTTCTAAACCTACTGACGACGATTTATATTACCAACTCATAATTAATTTTACTTAACCTCAATCGCGTGTATTTTAAGAACCCGTGAATAAACCTATACTTTTAATCAGCGCATATACATTATTGTATGACCTGCACCTTTGGCGGTTTTAGTGCCTTTGAGACATAACCCTTCACATTTCTCCCAATTACAATTTATCATTAGGGGCTGCTAAAACCTGTGGAATATTCAATATAAATTGTGTTATTGCTGCGTATTTTCAAGTCACACACCATTTTATTATATTAACCGGGGCGAGGTGAGAGCACGGTTAATCCGACTCTATGTATTGAAATTATACATTATATGCACAGTTTATGTGTATAATTAACTGTATACATAATGATAAATATTTCTTTATTTGTTTTTAATATTTTATTCAGGCACCAAGCGTACATCAATTATCATACACAATTTGCAAATGAGAAAAGGGGAGAATTAGAGGAAACATATCTACTTTGTTTAACAATTTACCACTCGCAAACTTTATAAAAGTGTTAACGATAGACAAATACGCAATATGAAAACGTTAATTGTTCAACATAGTTTGAACAATATTCCATCTTGCTTTAATATGATTTGACTTCAGTATAGGGTATATGTATGTTGAGTACAGCTCAAGAATTCTAAAACGTTTAAGTTCTTCAGTAAAAATTTCGACATTAAGTAGACATTTTTTAATCTGCATGAGTATATATATTTTTTGTAAATAAGTAAAAATATATATACGAGGGGTGATCGGGAAATAATGAGACTGTTGCTGTAAAAAAAAACTCTTTATAAATTGTCTTAATACCTATTAATATTTAATTTGAAAAGTATATAAGATGCTTTTGGTGTTGTTACTTTGATTTTTACGAAAACGTCATTATAATATCTGAATTAATGCACTGATTTTACCGCGACTTCGTCTGCTTGTTGAATGGCGCAATTTGTGCCGTTAAGCCAAATTTCTTACTTTTATCTTAAAATCGGCAAAACAAGCAAGCGTTACTAAGTAGAAGATCTGTTAAAAATGACGTCAACTAATTCAAAGGAAAATCGCGTAATTATAAATTTGAATTATCAGTCAGGCAAAACACCTGCATAGACATTTGAGATGATTCAGAGAACGTCTACGAAACCCACAGCTTCCCGTGCACTTGTTTTTAGATGGCATCGACGTTTTAAGGAAGGACGAATCACTTAAGAAAATGACGAGGGGCGCGGAAGAAAGACGATAATCGACACAACGTTAATGGAAACGATTAAAGAAGGTGTCTATGGTGATCGACATGTAGCGGTCAGAGATTATGCGATCAGATGTAGTTACGGAACTGTTCATAAGTTTTGAATAATACATATCACAACATGTGTATCTCATGTATGGGAGAGTATTTCGAGAAACTTTAGGATAACACATCATCAAACTCATGTAATCCACGTCGTACGTCATTGAGAGACTGCCCCCGCTCCCGTGTCAGGTACCTCCTATGTCATTTTAAAAACACATATATTGATATTTGTAGTGTTTGCTGAATATAGAGTGTGCTTCATTTTGTCGTAAGTTTCATTTTGATATTTCAAATACTTTTTGAGATATAAGATCAGTCTCATTATGTTTCGATCACCCCTCGTATTATAATATCTGAAATTGATAAGCATTCCGGGCCTAACAGAATATTGTTGGGGTTCATTTCAACTGAGATTTCACACTTGTCTCTTAATTGGTAAAATAAACTTATTAAGAAATGCAATCATAAAACAAATGAATCATTGTTTCTTTTGTGTTATTACAAAGTGTACATACTTCTGTTTCTGACAATCCGCATTTATATAGTCTCGTATTTGTAAACACAATTCTATGGAATAGATTATATTAAAGGCTTTGCAGATGTGCGTCATCAGCTATACGAAAAGGTTGATTGTATAGTGTTTTCCAGCTATCTCTACTCAGAACTTACTATAAGATTTAAAAAGTCTGGATCAACCATTTTATTTAATTAAACTGTTTTTGTGTTATACATAATTATACATGCAGTGACCTAAACATATTACATATTAATTTGTTATATTTGCCAGATGTATATGTTATATGTATAAATATCATTGTCAGCTGAGTAAAAACCTTATTACTTGTTTTTGCTATTTATATTTTCCATTTATATGTGCTGTAAAATTAAAGCTATCACATTCTGTCTGTGAAATCATATATTTTTTATAAGAAATAAAATTCGATATTCATTAATACATGTATTATGTTTCTTATTTAACCATGTAGAGTTATGTTATACTTTGCATTCAGTCACTGAAGTGCTATGCCCACTCTAATGTATACCGTATAATTATAATTTTAGGACGTAAACATAACTCTTGGTATTATATCCTCAAACATGTTTATTACCTTAATTAAGTACGCAACATTACATATATATGCATCCATTACCAATTGGTACATAACTTGTTTGCCATGCGGTCTCGTGCAGACTAGCAACTCCGAATGTACTATTATTAAAATTGAAGTGCACGTTGTTTATCGTCTCAGCGATACAGTATAGGCTATTTTCAGCCGCCCCAGAGAAAGAAGAACGGATACATGGAATTCATGCACACATTAATGGGCACGGTACACCTATAATAACGATATTATCAGTAGTACATCCTGCTTAAATTGCATTCTCAAATATAACGTTTAAGATGTGTGGCCGAATTAAAAATAACTATCTTTTTGTTAGTCAAACCATGTCCAATTAAGATAAATGAATCTAATATCACTATACCTGAAAGATATTCGTTTTCAAAATGATTCGTCGCATTCAAACGATTTTCTTGACCACCATTATTTCTGAAACACATGACTGATTTCAAACACAATATAGTATACAAGTTTTTAATTAGATCATTTTAAATCAATGCTATACCTATATATATATATATAAAAAAAAAGGTTTAACTGTGAAAAAAAAACTGATGTTTTCACAATATAGAATATCCAGTTTCAAATAATAATATAATTAATTTTAATTTCACTAACAAAATTCAGGATTTCAGTGGAAAGCATACTGAACGTTATAAATAAAAAGTAAACATGTTTATCATTACCGGGAGCCGTGTGTCACTGATGATGGAAGGAGTAGTAATTACGTACCTTGTGCTCATACATTTCATGGAGTATCCGGCTTCTCTATACAAGAGATTATTTCTTTAGTCGTATAGTGTTTAAAGCGAAAACCGCCGACATCATGAAACTGTTATTAGTGTTTGTAATACTAGCGGCATGCCTTAGTCTGAATGTAAGTAAGTTATCGCTGGTGTTTAATTGTTACTGATTTATGACGTTAATATGTACTATTTAGATTTGAGCGATTCTATTTTCATATATTTGTAATATTGTGTACAAAAATAACTTTTTTCAGTGATCAATTTTCACAACTATCTTTCAATGTCCCTTTTGTATAATTGTATTTTATTTATGGTCGAACGTCCTTATCACCGAGCCTTCGTTTGTAAGAATATATAATATATTGAAGTTAATTTAAAATATAGATCGCAGATTGTAGCTACAGTATGATGTAATAAAATATTCTTATATACCAACACTGAACAATACCAAAGGTTGTCAATCAGTCCTCATTAAGGCATTTCCGATTGCTTTTCATAATAATATAATAGACTTTATTTATTGAGGGTAACATATTTAGTTTGTGAATTAATCTTCCATGTGGCCCTGCAGATAAATGGCTTCCATTGCCTAAATCAAGCTGCATTACTTTTATCATCATTTATCAAGTACAATAAAACACTTTTGGTATGAACGAAAACCAAAATATCGTATTTAAAACAAGTGTAATAGAAATATTTAGAAGATAAAATTCATTGATTTTCAAGGTTATTTACACATTTTCAAACATTTAATTGCATACTCAGCATTGTTTCTCTTAAATTTCTTTCACTTTTTGTTGTACCGTTTTCATTTTACATGTCTTACAAATTTAATGATAATCACCGTTCGCTAAAACTTATTGATATGTTCTACATTAATTGTTGCCAATTTAACTAATTACATATAGACGATAATTGTGATTATTACGTAACACGTGGTATGGAAGTGTAATAACACCATTCAATATTTTCGATATTCCTCCAGTGGTATAACATATTACCATATTATTGACTGTCCAGCTCAATCAGGAAAGCCTGGCCAACCTGGTGGACTCTATGGAAGTGGACGAGGTGGGAATGGAGGATCTGCACGAGGTGGACTCATTTATCCAGTTGGGCCTGTTGGTGGCATATCAGGCGAACGTGGCCAACCTGGTGGATCCTATGGAGATGGACAAGGTGGTAATTGAAGGTCATCGGGAGGCAGGCCTAGCGACAGTTGGTCATGGAGTGTAGGCAGCGGATCACACGCTCATGATGGAATGGGTGGAAAAGGTCGATATAGTGGATACGGTGGAGGAGGTGGAGGTGGTGGTGTTGGATACGGTGGGGGAGGTGAAGGTGGTGGTACATAATTTGTTAACGGTTTTGTCAGAAGCTGGAATGAGATTTTGTACAGAACAATTTCAATTATACAAGATGAGCATACATACACCATCAACTATGCATTTGTTATATTTTAAATTAATTCTCAACTCAATATATAAAGAAGTTTTGACATGACATTACCTGGTCGTTATTGATATGAATAAAAAGGTCGCAATAGTGTATAATGTGTTACTGCATTTCTATCATTACATTACTTTAAAATATCCCAGAGAAATACCAGTAATAATTGAACTCGTCTATAACTGTACTATGCTGGTCCTAGACATTCCACAGCAGTTTTAACTAAATCAAGGGCCATTTTGTGTAGACAACATCAATGGACGTGTATTCCGATAAATGAACATTGCTAACATTTATCCTCTAGAACATAATCTTCATAAAGCTAACTTTCTGGATTCTGTCATTCAGTTCCTTGAAATCTTTCTACTGAAAACGGAGTAGTAACTATATAACAAAAATGTAGACAAGAGGGATGATTTCATTTGAAATTGTGAATTATCCACACTTAGATAGGGATATCCCCAAAACTTGTTTTATTGGATATTTATTTCTAAATTAATTAGTTTTGCTATTGCATGTAGCATTGTTGGAATTACTGAAAAAACTTCTCCAATAAGGTTATCATTACCATAAGCTTGCGTAAGACTTTTTCTAAGTTTTATTATCTTAACACTTATCTTCTCAACAAATATAAACATAAACTTAAAACACTTCTGGTATACGGTTAATCGCAACCCGTCTGATATAGAGATGTGATTTACAAAAGTAGGAGGATTATCGGTCGTGATAATTAATGAAAATACACTTGATCACAAATGTAAACTGAGTTCACCCTAAATGTAAAAAAGAAGGCGATAAATGTAAACCTGTACCCACAAATGTAAAAAAGGTTTTAAAAATGACAAATGTAAATACGTTTAGCGAAACAAAAAAAAGTATTGATTATATCGGAATAGGTATACAAGTCGAACAAGAAATGCAGAACACAGGAAACCCAAAACCAAGCAAGAAGACAAACATGAATGGCAATAGTAATAAAGTGTAAAGGCATACTACGTCACAAACACAAAGAAACCACTTAAAATAAATCGTTCTCCCCTTCGGTTACACTCTGCGTCATCTATACAAATTCCACATAATAACAAACGTACGGAAATTCGTCGTTATATATATATACATATAGAGATAATCATTTATTTGTGTATGCCACTGCTGACGTGTCCATTGAAATGTCCTATATTACAGGCATAGCTGTAGAACACAAGATGTTGAAGTACAGTCCGGGACACATTACATGAGAAAACATCCAGCTATTAAAGGGGTTGATGCACTATTTTCAAACACAGTTTATTTTAAAGGGCTCTGAAAAAATTGAAAAAAGCTATAACTACTACTACTACTGCTGCTGATGCTGCTAATGCTGCTGCTACAACCGCTACCGCTGTTTCTGCTACTACTAATACTACTACTACTGATGCTGCTACTGCTGCTACTGCAGCAGCAGCAGTAGTAGTAGTAGTAGTCTCGGTTTTGTTTTTGAATTTCTTGACGTATTCTCAACGCAAAGTATTCTCATGCAAGATCGAAATGAATAACTGCACAATACAAGCATTTTCGGACGAAGATTTATCCTCCGTTCTCTTTGCTTACTGGAAAAGAAAATTTGTTTTATAGATGGTGTGTTTGAAACTCTTAAAGTATTCTCAACTAATGCATATTCGAAATAAATACCTGCACAAACATTAAAAAAGGACAAGTATTAAACCTCCTTCTGTTTGCCTTGTGGAAAAACCTTACATTTTAAATTAGTTTCACAGATGGAAACTTAATCATAACTTGTGTTTTTGAAATTCTTAAAAGTATTCTCAACTAATAAATGTTCGAAAAAACAACATATGGATTTGGGGGCGAGGATTAATCCTCCCTTGACGGCTTTCTTAAAACATTAAAACAATTTTCATTTAATGTACAGGTCAACATTTTCGAAATGTAGACGGTATAGGATTATTCCTCCGTTTTCTGATTGCAAAATATTAATGTATGCTGTGCTGTGCTTACGTAAATGTATTGACAAAATAAAAATATTCTGATTCACTTAAGATTTTTTGTGTTTTCCTTTCTTGTGTTTAAAGGGCTTATATTACGTTTTAAACGTAGGATTTTTGTTTCACCAACAAGACGCTTTCACCAAAAGGGTAGGGTTGGGAGACACTTTAGAGATTTATTTGAATTAATCCTCCTTAAAATCGCAAATCTGAATCCACTAAAGTGCACAAAAACAACCCCTAAAAGAGTACTTCATTGGCAAATGTCTTTTTAGAAAGTTTTCTATTTGAATATTTGTTTTCGGACTAGGTTACACGACTCTCATTATTTTGACTATAAAAAAAAATTCGATTTCATGTAAATGAAGCTTTATACGTCAAGTATGCATTTTACCCATAACTTAATAGATCTATAACTGTACCAAATAACTTGCGATGTCGGCGGGGTGTAATAAAGCCATGCTGTATTTATTAGCGACTCCTTGGTCAAGGGAAACACACCATTGCGCTTTTTAAAAGGTGCTAAGTTTAGAAATTACAGAAAGAAAGTTACATAGAAGAATTCATACAACATATAAATTTCGTCGTATTGAACAATGTGTCCGTAAACATGATCTCGAACTTGATTGTATCAATAATAAAACATCTTCGGGAGAATCCGAATCCGTTATTTCACATAGGATCTACAAAAGAAAGTTTGTTGTTACTTGATTCTACCGCGGCAAAAAACGAGAAAACTTTTACATGGATCTACGAGAGGCGCCCCACTTATATTTGAACACTTTTGTTTAAGGTGGGTTTTTTCAGCGGAAGTGATTGTCATAAAAAATACGTGATTTAATGATGTGAAACTGTCATTTAGAACGTATGCATTTAAAAATAATATCCAATTTCACGCGGTCCTTTTTAAATTGCATTTTGAATAAGGTGTACACCTTTTTCTGATTTGAAGCCGATATGTTGCTATTGCCGTGGAGTTTTACCTTAAACCAAATAATTGCACTAAATGCATATCATAATTGTTTAAACCTGTGTTTATAATTTAAATATGATCGTATGTTTTATTTTAAGACAAAAATATAGATGCTGAATTAAAAGCTCGACTTTTTATCGCAATATTAAAACATTGACAGATAATAGGAAAATTTGCTCCTGTGTTACTGATAATTTTATAAATTAACCAAAATAACTGTTTTTATCAGATTTTGTGATATAAAAACATGAACAGTTATTGTTGATGTATATCATATATGTATATCGTATACCTTATAAAGATATATTTGGTAAACAAATAAATTATTTTTATCATTATTTGCAAATGTGTGTGTTTTGACCCTAAATTTTAAGTTATATATTTTTCTATCTTTTCTTTTGAGAAACTTATGAAATTTGTTTTTTATAGCGAAGGAAGTCACAAAAATGACTGCAGTTAATGTTTTGAACTAGACGCTTTCGTAAATTTAGTCATTTTCATAGTTGAATTTCATGTTAATTTTCGCTAAAATCTTGAAAATCGACAAATTAAAAAAAATTGCATATTACAATTGTCTACGTTCAGGCATGGACATATCGGATTACTATAACGTTTAACGATATTTTAAAAGCATTTGTGTTAAAATTTGTATTGCAGTTATTTTTATAATTGACGATTTTTGCTTCAAAATGTCATTCTCTACCCATTTTCAAAAATGCGGATGCAGCAACATTAGGAAGCACATAATAGTGCATGTCATAATGTTTCATATCGAAGGAATCATTAGACTTGACATTACAATCAACATATTCGGCGAGAATTTCAAGATAGTTGATTCAGTTACACAATAAAAGTGTTCAAATTTAAGTGGGGCGCCTCTCGTACAAAAGACTCAAAACGCAGTTTGTTGTTACTGGAGCTACTGCTGCAAAACGAGGTAATTTTCTCGTTCTTTCATGAATAGGATTTACACATGACTCAAAACACAGTTTGTTGTTACTTGGCACTACTGCTGCAAAACGAGGAAATTTCATCGTTTTTACATGGATAAGATTTACACATGACTCAAACCACAGTTTGTTGTTACTTGACACTACTGCTGCAAAACGAGGAAATTTCGTTTATGGTTTTTAATGCACTGAGTATATAATCGCAAGAATGCATTATGTGGAATATGTGAAATGAAATCAAGTATTTTCTGTATATACATTAAATTATATTAATGAAGAAAGTGTTGTTGATTGAACTTGCTAGTATAGGAGTCAGTGGCTTAAAGTCACTATCCCACCATCAACAGGCAAAGGTTACAACAGATGTACACCTTTCTAAACCTACTGACGACGATTTATATTACCAACTCATAATTAATTTTACTTAACCTCAATCGCGTGTATTTTAAGAACCCGTGAATAAACCTATACTTTTAATCAGCGCATATACATTATTGTATGACCTGCACCTTTGGCGGTTTTAGTGCCTTTGAGACATAACCCTTCACATTTCTCCCAATTACAATTTATCATTAGGGGCTGCTAAAACCTGTGGAATATTCAATATAAATTGTGTTATTGCTGCGTATTTTCAAGTCACACACCATTTTATTATATTAACCGGGGCGAGGTGAGAGCACGGTTAATCCGACTCTATGTATTGAAATTATACATTATATGCACAGTTTATGTGTATAATTAACTGTATACATAATGATAAATATTTCTTTATTTGTTTTTAATATTTTATTCAGGCACCAAGCGTACATCAATTATCATACACAATTTGCAAATGAGAAAAGGGGAGAATTAGAGGAAACATATCTACTTTGTTTAACAATTTACCACTCGCAAACTTTATAAAAGTGTTAACGATAGACAAATACGCAATATGAAAACGTTAATTGTTCAACATAGTTTGAACAATATTCCATCTTGCTTTAATATGATTTGACTTCAGTATAGGGTATATGTATGTTGAGTACAGCTCAAGAATTCTAAAACGTTTAAGTTCTTCAGTAAAAATTTCGACATTAAGTAGACATTTTTTAATCTGCATGAGTATATATATTTTTGTAAATAAGTAAAAATATATATACGAGGGGTGATCGGGAAATAATGAGACTGTTGCTGTAAAAAAAAACTCTTTATAAATTGTCTTAATACCTATTAATATTTAATTTGAAAAGTATATAAGATGCTTTTGGTGTTGTTACTTTGATTTTTACGAAAACGTCATTATAATATCTGAATTAATGCACTGATTTTACCGCGACTTCGTCTGCTTGTTGAATGGCGCAATTTGTGCCGTTAAGCCAAATTTCTTACTTTTATCTTAAAATCGGCAAAACAAGCAAGCGTTACTAAGTAGAAGATCTGTTAAAAATGACGTCAACTAATTCAAAGGCAAATCGCGTAATTATAAATTTGAATTATCAGTCAGGCAAAACACCTGCATAGACATTTGAGATGATTCAGAGAACGTCTACGAAACCCACAGCTTCCCGTGCACTTGTTTTTAGATGGCATCGACGTTTTAAGGAAGGACGAATCACTTAAGAAAATGACGAGGGGCGCGGAAGAAAGACGATAATCGACGCAACGTTAATGGAAACGATTAAAGAAGGTGTCTATGGTGATCGACATGTAGCGGTCAGAGATTATGCGATCAGATGTAGTTACGGAACTGTTCATAAGTTTTGAATAATACATATCACAACATGTGTATCTCATGTATGGGAGAGTATTTCGAGAAACTTTAGGATAACACATCATCAAACTCATGTAATCCACGTCGTACGTCATTGAGAGACTGCCCCCGCTCCCGTGTCAGGTACCTCCTATGTCATTTTAAAAACACATATATTGATATTTGTAGTGTTTGCTGAATATAGAGTGTGCTTCATTTTGTCGTAAGTTTCATTTTGATATTTCAAATACTTTTTGAGATATAAGATCAGTCTCATTATGTTTCGATCACCCCTCGTATTATAATATCTGAAATTGATAAGCATTCCGGGCCTAACAGAATATTGTTGGGGTTCATTTCAACTGAGATTTCACACTTGTCTCTTAATTGGTAAAATAAACTTATTAAGAAATGCAATCATAAAACAAATGAATCATTGTTTCTTTTGTGTTATTACAAAGTGTACATACTTCTGTTTCTGACAATCCGCATTTATATAGTCTCGTATTTGAAAACACAATTCTATGGAATAGATTATATTAAAGGCTTTGCAGATGTGCGTCATCAGCTATACGAAAAGGTTGATTGTATAGTGTTTTCCAGCTATCTCTACTCAGAACTTACTATAAGATTTAAAAAGTCTGGATCAACCATTTTATTTAATTAAACTGTTTTTGTGTTATACATAATTATACATGCAGTGACCTAAACATATTACATATTAATTTGTTATATTTGCCAGATGTATATGTTATATGTATAAATATCATTGTCAGCTGAGTAAAAACCTTATTACTTGTTTTTGCTATTTATATTTTCCATTTATATGTGCTGTAAAATTAAAGCTATCACATTCTGTCTGTGAAATCATATATTTTTTATAAGAAATAAAATTCGATATTCATTAATACATGTATTATGTTTCTTATTTAACCATGTAGAGTTATGTTATACTTTGCATTCAGTCACTGAAGTGCTATGCCCACTCTAATGTATACCGTATAATTATAATTTTAGGACGTAAACATAACTCTTGGTATTATATCCTCAAACATGTTTATTACCTTAATTAAGTACGCAACATTACATATATATGCATCCATTACCAATTGGTACATAACTTGTTTGCCATGCGGTCTCGTGCAGACTAGCAACTCCGAATGTACTATTATTAAAATTGAAGTGCACGTTGTTTATCGTCTCAGCGATACAGTATAGGCTATTTTCAGCCGCCCCAGAGAAAGAAGAACGGATACATGGAATTCATGCACACATTAATGGGCACGGTACACCTATAATAACGATATTATCAGTAGTACATCCTGCTTAAATTGCATTCTCAAATATAACGTTTAAGATGTGTGGCCGAATTAAAAATAACTATCTTTTTGTTAGTCAAACCATGTCCAATTAAGATAAATGAATCTAATATCACTATACCTGAAAGATATTCGTTTTCAAAATGATTCGTCGCATTCAAACGATTTTCTTGACCACCATTATTTCTGAAACACATGACTGATTTCAAACACAATATAGTATACAAGTTTTTAATTAGATCATTTTAAATCAATGCTATACCTATATATATATATATAAAAAAAAAGGTTTAACTGTGAAAAAAAAACTGATGTTTTCACAATATAGAATATCCAGTTTCAAATAATAATATAATTAATTTTAATTTCACTAACAAAATTCAGGATTTCAGTGGAAAGCATACTGAACGTTATAAATAAAAAGTAAACATGTTTATCATTACCGGGAGCCGTGTGTCACTGATGATGGAAGGAGTAGTAATTACGTACCTTGTGCTCATACATTTCATGGAGTATCCGGCTTCTCTATACAAGAGATTATTTCTTTAGTCGTATAGTGTTTAAAGCGAAAACCGCCGACATCATGAAACTGTTATTAGTGTTTGTAATACTAGCGGCATGCCTTAGTCTGAATGTAAGTAAGTTATCGCTGGTGTTTAATTGTTACTGATTTATGACGTTAATATGTACTATTTAGATTTGAGCGATTCTATTTTCATATATTTGTAATATTGTGTACAAAAATAACTTTTTTCAGTGATCAATTTTCACAACTATCTTTCAATGTCCCTTTTGTATAATTGTATTTTATTTATGGTCGAACGTCCTTATCACCGAGCCTTCGTTTGTAAGAATATATAATATATTGAAGTTAATTTAAAATATAGATCGCAGATTGTAGCTACAGTATGATGTAATAAAATATTCTTATATACCAACACTGAACAATACCAAAGGTTGTCAATCAGTCCTCATTAAGGCATTTCCGATTGCTTTTCATAATA
>JAWPHD010016812.1:0-47883 GCA_037043455.1 Cyrtodaria siliqua
TATCGATGAAATATCGCACAAGTTAATACCCCACCAATATCGGATTATAATCAGAGTTATGATCAATATTAATAAAGCAAAACATACGCATGTTCAGGTCTCCGTTTGTTTTTCCTTTATTCTTTACATAGAAATTAAACGAGAACTCCATGAAAGTGAGACGATCCTACGTTGAATGGTAAACATGATCCAGGTTGTTCATGTTTTCATGCACGATTTGGATTATGAAACAACCTCTAAATATTGATTTTATTGTGTATTGCAAACGTTAGAATGATTAGCATGACCCTGCCAAACACAAACATCTCTAACAAATAATTCTCATTTCTTTTTGTAAAAAAAGGCATTTTCACTAATTTAAAGTGATATTTTTGGTTTATATCACATTGTTGATCTATTTGTTACATTTTTCAAGCATTGTCATGTTAAAATTGTGAGTTTTTAAATTATTTTGCTTATATGGAAATGAGTGTATGAGTACAATTCATAATTTTGCATTGCCAAAATGTTGAGATTTTACCTTATTTTCACTAGGTGATAAAATGTGTGTTACTCGATTTTTATCCTTGGGTTCGGGTAGGCCTAAAGTGCGAAAAGGAGCGAAAAGGACTTTCCGCTACGAAAAGGAGCCATAAAATCTATATTTGAAGCATTAAGAAAATTATTTTTATATATTTAGAAACATACTAATGTAATATGTTTGCAGTAAAAAAAAATAGTTAAAATAAACTTCAAGTTATTTTTTTGTCAATACGTTTGTGTTTTGACTCCATTTTGACCATACGAAAAGGACTTTCCGTCTACGAAAAGGAGTCATAAAATCAATATCTAAAGCTTAATGCGTGTTGTTTTTATATATTATCAAATAGATTAATGGAATATGTTTGCATTGAAAAAAATAGTTAAATCAAACTTTAAATGAAGTTGTTGTCAATATTTTAGTATATTATGACTCTCTTTTTACCGTACGAAAAGGACTTTCCTTCTGCGACTATGTCTTCATGTTAAAGCTGTTCGACTTTTATACCTACTTATTATGTAAATTACCTAAGTTCGAAACGCAGTTAAATGCCCTTCATAAAATCATTAATGTGTATAAAAACATATACACACAAACACAAAATAAACATAAAATAAAACTTATAATATTTAATTCTGTGAAGAATACTTCTGTGTTTTTATTCTGTCGTATTGCCTCACGAAAAGGAGTTTCCGCAACTGGGCTGTGCACACTTTCTTTTTCAACTGAGTATAGATACCTTTACTGTATTGGTATATAGTCACCAAACTCTTAAGAACTCGTAAATATATGTATTAGTAATGAATGACATAAATGGGGAAATTTATATACAAACAAATGTGTGTACTATCATTTCATGGAACAAGTCTCTATTAAACGAAACTTTCATATGTACTTATATATCTACTTATTCAGCCTTGGGTCAGAGTTTGTAGTCAAGAGATTGATGCTAAATCTACTGTCGTATATTTTATATATGACTTTATATTTACTTTTATACGTACTTGTTCAGTCTGTCTATATTATTTTAATTATTCACTCTGTTCATTTCAGGAGATGAAAAGAAAACGGCAACAACACTGACTCATTATAGTTGTAATATTTCCAAATGGAAATTTATCTATTACATAGCATTAACATATCAATTATTTTAAACAAACATAATACAAGACACAATTAAGAACTTATCATAACAATGTATGTATTACTTGAGTGAGAGTAGCATATACATTATTGTTTTAACAAATTTAATGAAAGAAAAAGAAAGAACTTTTCTGCAAATGAAATGAAAATAACATATTATTGAACATTATGTGAAGTACCATAGAATGAAACAAAGGTGTAGTACAATTGACATAAATAATTGTTTTGCAAACTTCTGGATTCATTGCCCACTAAGAGTGTGGAAAAGGTATTGAAACAAACAATCACCGTCACCTGTACACACCAAAGCTGATTTCGTATTGACATGATATTGCGACAGAATGGTATTTGATACAGAATCTTGCGCTTGTGAATTGAAATCTGCATGTAGAGATGTAGCAACTGGACATCCGCGTAGTAACAACTTTTCGCGTTCAGCGGATTTGGTCAGCTTCTTCAACCCTGTACTTGCGGCTTGCTGAATCCTGTCTGAACCCATTAAGTAATCTAACGACCCATCGTCAGTACTGCGACAACCAATGCATATGTAACCCATGGAAATATTTCGCCATTGCTTGCTGGTCGTTTCATCTATGGACTGACAATTGTAATGTAGCCACGTGCTGCATGACTACAAAATATAAAAAACAAAATTAATTCAATATTTAGGACTGTCGTCAATTTAAATGCAAATGAAACCATATTAATGTTTTTCAGTGTCGACATAACACTGAAACTTAAAGATGCTGGAGTGGAACGTGTATTCATCGCTAGCATTATTGAGAGGGGATCTTTCCCCAGTTGGACAGGGATGAACAGATCTAGGATTCAACAAATTGAGGAGATCGATAAACAAAAAACTAAGTGACTACTTTCGTGAGGACTTCGTCGATGTAGGAAAGAGAATACGGTTTCCTAAACATTATAATAAAGACTTCGTTCATCCGGGATATGAATAAGGTGGTTTAAAAAGCTTCAAGTATAACATTCAACGATGTTTTGGGCGAACATTAAAATAATACCGTTAAATTTTGCTCTTTATATGTATAAAATATGTTGTTATAAACTATGAATAAAGAAACTATTTTGACATACACTGTTTCTGTTACCGGATTAATGTATTATTAACTCATTACAGATTATCTACATACATGACGAAGCAAATATTAAAATCATAAAACACATTCATGTAGTGACTTAATGTATTATACCTAATATTCTACTAACTTATTATTAACATTTGTCATCTGACATTAAATCTCTAGCTCCTCCCTCTATTGATCGAAACAACTGATACCATGTGGCATCCCAATAAACAATTAACACGTGCCATTATGAAAACCATTCAACGCACGACATCTGTGCGAATCAAGACGCGTGCCTTTTATAATTGAATCAGCATATAAGAAGTTTCAGTAATACTATTTTTCATGTATTGATGTTTTTTATAATGGAATAATTGAGAATATTTAATACTTTTAGAAAAAATATATCATTGAGAGAATTAAAACAAACAAAAGAGACACACACGGCAATATGGATTTGTTTTGTGATACTTTGTACAATAATTAATCTGTTATTGATAAATATGATTGTTTGTTATTTTAATCACTGTTGAGTTAAAAAAATCCGTTCATATTGATACGTGCATCTTTTAAGAAATGGAATATACAGATACATACCTCACAGCAAATACAATCCTTTTATATTTTTCCGAACACACAGAACACAAATCACTACGTTTCCCCAGTTTCCCCATTTTTAAAATGATAGAATAGAAGAATATTTGAAGCCATCCGTTATATATGAACTTAAACAAAATAATTACATTAGCTCAAAAATTAAAGAATTGTAATGCACATTTATATCAAGAATTATCAAAAGAAGTTTGGCGGAAATAACAACTTACCGATGATAATTATTTATTTTTTCCAATGACGTCTAATCCTATAATTAAATCAAGTAGCTGAAATACCGACGTGATCATAAAGATGTGATAATCCAATCAACGTCAATCAAAGGAAAAAGCGACAAAACTGTCAACTGTTTGTACAAGACAAACAATTAATTTAACGTTTGATTTCATTTATTTTTTTCAATATTCTATTAATCTGTTTCTTAATGTAACATCTCCATATATATTCAATATTCTATTAATCTGTTTCTTATTATATAAACAGAATTTGTATAACACTTTAAGATATTGATTTTCTAACTTCTTTTCGTATAGCTGAAAATCCTTTTCGTATGGTAAAAGGAATGTCAAAACACAAAAGTATTGACAATAAATTCATTTAAAGTTCGATTTAACTAATTTTTTCAATGCAAACATATTCTATTAATCCATTTGTTAATATATAAAAACAATTTGTATTAATTTTTAGATATTGATTTTATGACTCCTTTTCGTAGACGGAAAGTCCTTTTCGTAAGGCCAAAATGGAGTCAAAACACAAAAGATTGACAAAAATTCATTTAAAATTCGATTTAACTATTTTTTTCAATGCAAACATATTCTATTAATCTATTTGTTAATATATAAAAAGAATTTGTATTAAGCTTTAGATATTGATTTTATGACTCCTTTTCGCAGACGGAAAGTCCTTTTCGTATGGTCAAAATGGAGTCAAAACACAAAAAATTAATTTGAAGTTTGATTTAACTATTTTTTTTACTGCAAACATATTTCATTAGTATGTTTCTAAATATTTAAAAATAATTTTCTTAATGCTTCAAATATAGATTGTATGGCTCCTTTTCGTAGCGGAATCTCCTTTTCGCGAAAAGGACTCCTTTTCGCACTTTAGGCCTACCGCTTGGGTTCTATAGTAAAATAAAAAATCTTTGGCAGAGGAAAAAGATGATAATTTTCAAGTTTAGATTTTGAAAGATACATATTTTGAATCAATTTGCATAAATGTGTATGAAATATGCAGGGTTTCAAAATAATCACACTGTAAATACCTTCATTTTAACAGTAAACTTGGTTGAACATCAAGGATAAAGACCGAGTTTATCACCTAACAGATTGTATTGTTATGTCTTATTTCTGGTCACTGAATGGTCAGTTGTTTTGATGATGCTCTATCAAAATTATGATATTATGGCATCTCAGTGTTTATGTTTTTAAAGGGACCATTCATTCATGAGACAAGTTCTTTCTTAGAAGATACATAACTCCCATTTTTCTGTGGATTTTTTGGCAGCATATCAGTAGGAACGCCAGCCCTATGGCGTATGAATATTTATCAAACAAGGTCACGTGATAAAATCGATAACAAAATGACATTATCGGGAAAATTGTCACTGGTCCGATTTCTTCACCTCTTATTTATAAACTGTGATTATAACAAAACACCATCACAGATCGTTGTTAAAGTAATAATATTCACAAACTACATCGGTCGAACAGAATTGGTGTACACTTCGTGTAGTTCCCATTAATAGTTAAAGGTATTTTTCAAAGGGATGAATTTAGGTTGTTTTAAGGTTTAAATTGCCAAAAATGCGCTTTTAAATCAAAATCGATTTACTTTGTCATTTTAGAAGCGAGAATAAAAACAAATGCATGAACGCGTAGATAAATCTTTCCTCTGTCCATATGCAAATTTTTAATGAAATCGGAGACAAGTACTTTTTTTCCCCCAAAATTAACTAACATGACCCACGGACTCAAAGACGGCATAATGCATATACATTTACAGACGCGACCGGGTACACAATAAATGAAATAATTCCATTATTTCAATACATATATTTCAAATGTATGTATCCATGCATTCCAGATTAAATTTCTGATCTATACATGCTTTTGGTTTATGCCGGAGTGCTCAGAATAGGTTTTAACAAACAAAATTGTAACGGTACGTCGGGAAAGGAAATGAGGATTGTGAACATATATGTTGCAGTGCTAATTTTCTGAATCCGAAAAGAATGCAAAAAAATTAAGTTTTAACAGCGAGAATGAATTTTTTTTCACGAAAGTGTTCATTGACATGTCTACTATTAAAACCCAAAATTTAAAGTCAATCAGAAAAAAGTACTTTTTTCCCCCCAAAATTAACAAAGTACACCGTGTTCGCTAAAATATGAACAATCGCCTTTCGAAGTTAATGTACACGCGGGATATAAAACCATGAAATTGTGAAATCCTTTTTAAGAGATATATTGATTTCAACATTGTTCTGTATTTAATAAATTATTAGAGTAGAATGTTCACCGTTTTTCTCAAGGACACCATTACGGTAGTATCCCTGCAGCCCCGCCCCTCATTCCACCCCCACCACCCTCCATACCGTATTTATTAGGCTGCTAATGCGCAGTTTTAATCAAATTTGATTTATTTCATCATTTTAGAGGAGAGAGAAAAAAACAAAAGCATGTACGCGTAAATACATCTTTCCTCTGTAGATATGTAAAATATAAACAAAATCGTAGGCAAGTACTTTTTCCCCCCGAAAATTAACAAAGTACACCGTAATCGTTTAAATACGCCGAATCGACGTTCCAAATCGATCTTCGCACGGAATAAAATTGTGGAATTATGAATTCATTTAAAGATAAATCGATTTCAGCATTGTTCAGTAGTTGTTATATTATTGATGTAGTATGTTAACAGTATTTATGAGAGCAACATTACGGTAGTATCCCTCCAACCCCGTGGGTTTCCCCCCTCCAACCCCGTGGGTTTCCCCCCTCCAACCCGTACACACAATACGTTGTGTATTGCTGAGAATGCGCCTTTTATTCAAATCGATTTATTTCGTCATTTTAGAAGCGAGCATAATAACAAAATGATATAGATACATCTCTCCTCTGTATATATGTAGAATTTCAATAAACGGAGACAAGTACTAATTAAGTAACAGGACCGTCCGACCCAAAGACGGCAACATTCACATTCATTAAGGAAAGACGACCGGCTACAGAAACAATTAAATAATTTCGTTATGTAAACACATATATTTAAAATGTATGTGTTCATGTATTTTACACTAATTTTTTTATCTATACATGCTTTGGGTTTATGTCAGAGTGGCCAATTTATTTTAACAAACAATGTTGCAACGGTATATCGGAAAATGAAATCATGATGGCGGCAACATACGTTGCAGAGTTAATTTTCGAAATCAGAAAAAGCGATAAACTAATATAAGTTTAACAGGCAAAAAGAAGTATATTCTTTTAACTGTTCGTTTAAAACTGAGGGGGCGACTCGAGTTTTAAAGAAAGCAAGATTGGCATGTGTCCCTTTAACCAAGTAAATAAATGACTGACGAGTAACATACATGCTACTGTCGGTAACAAACATGATTATGTGTCGACTCGAAGATTTCATAACATAAACGTGGACATGACATTGTGTCAATGGAGCACTTGCCAGATTTGTGGTGTTGTGAAACACTGTACGCGTGAATCCAAAAAGTGCGGGTCGTTTATATTTATAGGGCATATATAGTTATATATATATATATATTTATATATATTATTCTTTTATATTTATATGGTCCCAGAACGCAGTCATACTCACTACTATATTGAAAGTAAATACTGAATATACATGTGCGGTGCGTTACGATTTGTAGTATTTGAAAACAGACATATTAAACATTTCCCTGAACATATATACTATATTCATAGAAGTATTATTTCCTGGAAAAAAAATACATGTTTGTTTTCAGCAGTTGAAATCTACTATATTCTGCGAATATTGCTATTTTGAAAATTTGAATACGTCTGTTTTCATCAAATAGCATGTCTTGTTTGTTTTAATATATATATTTTTTAATTTATGATTAAAAAAAAAAAAATGGATGATCGGAATATGTCTTACACACTGTTGAATCCTGTAATTTAACAACAAGTGGTTTGGTTCACAGGCGACAGTATCGGTGAACAAAACCACTTGTTTTACTGGATTCAACATTGTGCAAGAAAATATTCATATATTATACCATTAATATTATAACATGTGTGTTGTAACATATGCTTATCCTTGGATAGTGGATGTCTGCAGGGAACTTGACCTTTTACCTAAAAATCAAACGATCATCCTCTTTCCACTGTCCAACAATTAAGTTTCATGAAATTTGCTTTAGGTAAGAGGAAAAACTGTGTGGGCAATACTTTTCATTTTCCGGTCATGGTAACGGACCTTTCAAATACTGACTTCAAAATAAACAGGGATTATCATTTCACCAAAGGCATTTAAAGTATGAAGTTTTATGAAATTAGCTTCAGAGAAAGTAATAAAGAGTTTGTACAAAGTTTCGTCAAAATCCAACAAGTAGCGCAGACAAGATTTGTGACAGACGAACGGAAAGGCCAAATCTAATCTGTCTCACTAGTTCATATGTATACTTTATTAAGCAAATAATTGAGCGAACATATACTTCAGCATTGACTCTGGCCAGTGGTGTACATGGAGTCTTCTTCCACATGACGTGCAGACTGAAAGAAAAGAATGACATAGAATTTAATATAAGTCGAGCAGAGTATTCAATTTGAATCAGGTGTTGCGAGAGGGATCTAGGGCATATTTAGGGGAATGGGACAGTTTAAAATTTAATTATTGTTTAACGCCTCATCAACACGTTGTTTAGGTTATTTCGAACCGCCCGAAAGAGAGGAGGAAAGATACATAGGCATCCAGGAACCCTGCCCTACGCTTACTACCGATTAGATACCTATGGTTCTTTAACGTGCTTGGAGGGAGGACAGACTCCGATACACAGGACCACCCGGTTTACGTTCCCATCAGACGAACGAGGCTAGCAGGACACATCGAAGTAACCCAGTGGCGCCAGTAAGAATTGAATCCGTGTTCACTAGATTCAAAGCCGATATGCTATAAACGTCCCTTGACCAAAACTGAGTAAATGGCACATCAAGTAAAGGGTCAATACATATTATATTGTGTATCATACGAGTATATGATTGAACTGACATGATTATAGAACCATTTTAATGTATGTTTCACCCAACAGTACAGCAAGAATCTATTATAAGGAAAGTTAAATCTGACAGAGGGTGCAATGTTCTATAAGCCATTTTTACTAGAAGGGGAATAAAATACAAGTCTGGCCAAAAATCTAAAATTGTTAAATTTTACACGTTTTGTTCCTAAAAGGTCATTTTACATGGGGAGAAAACAACTATTTATTTTCTCTCTCAAAACCTGGTGATGCCGCTAGTTTTAGAAATAAAACATGATTAAATAGGGCAGTTGAGAAGACACTTTTGTAGATGTGTGGTCTGTTTTGATGTGAAAATGTGTAAAACAGACACAAAGTCCCTTTAATAAATTGAGGACCCATCACATAGACCAATTAGATGATGTTAAAGGGACACACGGCAATCTTGAAGTATTTATCAAGCTTTAACATTAGCATCTCCATTTGTTAACTTGGTAACATGTTAAATTTAAACCTGCTTGCATTAAAAGTTAAATAAATTATTATAGGTGCACTATTATCAGCAGTAAGTAATGTGTAAAACAATTTCTTCTGAACTATTCTAATAAATAATATTAATGATGCACAAATGCAAACTATGCAGAAAAAAAATAACCGAACTCCAGAATGTTTAAACAAATAAAGACTGCCTAGTGTCCCTTTAACACAACTTGTTTTCGCATGTATCCAGTACATGTAGTTTACACGAGCTCATATGACAATCACGCTGCACTATCACTGAAATATTTTTACTCTAACTTTGAACAGCACCGTGCAAGCATAACACAAGCTCCATTTAAAGAACTACACAAGTGCAAACAATTTTTAAAAAGGCTCTTACCTCCATATGATCCAATGGCATTTAATACGGCTTGACATTCTGAAGTCGTCAGTATCAATTCACTTAGAGCTGCTCAAGGGCACGATTCACATTTGAGACCTCTCTGAAAACAACATCAATCCAATGTCAATGATCAAACAGACATAGTTTATCCTTTATTATACATAATGTAACATATTTAAAAAAGAAAAGATAAAATAACTAAATTGAATAAAGCATTAATACTACTTGTGCTCAATAACACTGTTAATGTAATAAAAACATCTCTCATCATTCATTATACATGTAAAATATAATGTAGCCCAACTGGAGATCCAGTAAAAACATTGTTCCACTTTCACAGCATATTTCCAGCCCATGGAATAGTCATTTCTTTTGAGACACACTGGAGGCAAGCGTAGTAGCTACACCGCCTTAAAGGCTTTTAAGTGAAATGTACTTTCTCGAAATTGCGTTGTTTTTTTCGAAACAGAATGTAAATAAATGTAAATTCAAAATCACTTCCTTGCCTCAAAACTTTACTGTACATAAATATGAATCTGACCGATTTCAGTCAAATGTCTATGGCAGATTACATTGTTTCAATGGTAGTTGTATCGGGTTATGTATTCACGAAAGTGCGAGAAAATGGGGATAACATAACGATATAGAGACAACGCTAACTATTTACATTCATGCATCTGAGGGGTGGGGGTGGAGGGGTTTTCTAGTTTTCTTACCCCCTCCTTGTTTTCGGTATGCAAGCTCCATCTACCCCCACACCCCCATCTACCGTACTTGGGTGGGGGCGGGGTGCGGGGGACATTGATAGCATTTCTACTAGCAATTGTTTTATTCCACGAAACGTTCTACAGTTTACAGTACATCCAGTTACTGGAAAGATCGGAGGACACGAAAAACACTTATAGTGATTATGAACTTTCTATTATACACTATACACTACTTTTTTAGGCACTGTATTTGGCCAATGTCTAAATATGCACGATCTAAAAGGTGTGTGTACTGTTTATTAACAAACACATTTTAATGACAAAACAAATACCTTGATCATGGACCTCCAGCAGCAGACAATAATCCCAAATCCAACTTGCAACAACATGTCAATTTCACGTGTCAAGTTATGTCACGGTGACCTGTCAGTCACCAACACTGCATCGTGTTGACACATAATGGGACGTTATTTCGTCCGGTAAGGTATTAGTTTTTACATAATCTACGGTATGAAACACTGTACGCGTGTTCTTAGACTCCATAGGTACTCGTAGTGCTCGCCGACGTAGCGCGCCCAATTTCGGGTGTAAAAAAATGGCGTCTGTTTTAGTTGAAAATTCGTAAAATAGTCCGTAAAATACAAAGAAATAGTCCATGTTCGCGGAGTTAAAATGCGAACAGAACTGATATGTTATAGGTCCATGGCGTTCCTACTGTATGTGTCATTTGCGATGAGAATGTAAGTTATTCATTTTTAATTTGGGCCTAGATATGAATGACAACATGGCATTTAAATTTTAATTCACACACAACTCAATGCAACAATCAATGGGCGTGTTACACCTATATTCTACAACGCCATGTTTACGCGTCGAACATTTATACTAGTCACTCATCTCATTGTTAACTAATGCACCTAATATACGCTGTTATCAATTCAATCGTGATCACTGAGTTATACGCCAACGTTAACTAATGCACCTATTATACCACGTTATCAAATTAATATTGTTTTACAATTATTGATCAATTATAATAATTACATCTAATAAAGTAACTTCAAAATCATATTCTAGTCTCAAGTTAATGTTTGAGAAAATAAAAGCTAACCGGATGTCGTGACATCGCCAACCAAGAAGGCGCCACCCACTGAATACAAATGTACGATAAAAGTTCATAAAATAAATACTGACCACATTATTGCCTGTGAATTTCGCCGGTTCCAACCTCTGCTCAAACAAAGTAACTTTCAATCAATCCCGGCCAGGACTTGAGAACAATGCATTTTATAACCGACGTTCCGTCCATAACATTATTTCCCACGTTCATTCCGTGACACACATGGCAACATGCGCAGTCTTTAAAGAGATAGACCTATACTTTTACATACATTAGCACAAAACTAAACTTATTAACAGGCCCTCCCGGACGCCCTCTGGCGGCCACTTAAAATTGCACGCTTTTCCGTGTTACCTGAATATATCATGGACATTGTGAATTGGTTTCAACTGAACAATGGATTAGCGTGTGACTGACAGGTGCTTACAAGAGCTGTGTACGACCAATACGCTCTACTCGTGATTATTTTGTGACATATAGGGCTAGCCGAACTTTTGCATTCGGTCATGAAAAGTAACATTACAGAGAGAGGAGCCTAATATTAAAAAGTAGATTATATAAGTTTAAAATATATAGAGAATAATAAATGTGTATTTTCGTATCACACCCTATATCAGGTCTGAGACGCCATATCAGCTCTAGGGCTTGTTTGAGTCGATGGATGATATAGGGTGTGATACGAAAATGCACATTTGTTATTCTATTTATCATATACTTCAGAAATGACTTTGTTGAAATATCAACTTGGCGGGGATTTCTTTATTTACACTGTATGTGTATCTTTCAAAATCAAAATCTTGAAAATTGTCGTATTTTTACAAGGCCAAAGAAGTTTTATTTTACTATAGAACATAAGGATAAACACCGAGTAACACACATTTTATCACCTACTGAAAATAATATAAAATCGCAACATCTCTGCAATGATAAATTATGAAGTGTAACTAATCGGTAATTTTCGTATCACTCCGGTAAAAGAGTCGAGGTGATACGAAATTGCTCGGACCCAAATGGGGAAAAAACATGATATGACTTTGTTTAGATCTAACCCTTTATTCAACCGTGTGATAAAGCTTTATTGCTCGGTAGATTGATATGACTAGCTAGGTCTATGTCTTATCATATATTCAAAAATAATATATTTATAAGCAAGAATGTGATAAAGTTACAGTTGTCACATCGTCCCGGCTGCATCGTCCTAAATATTTATATTTTCACAATTTGGTAAGCACAATAATAAATGGCGGACTTTGCGAAAAACGTAAATTTCAGTGGTGAAGTTTCCGAAATTTTTGTGTGATGAAATTGAAGTAATATAAAACGCTTACATGAAGGGAAAGTAAATATTTACATTTATGCCATAAACTTTGGACAAAAACAAAACCTTTTGTGACTGGAGACTATTTCTAGATGCTTGTCTGATGCAACTTTAGGGTAGGTCACGTGACTGGTGAACGTAGGTCAGATACCACTATTGCATTTGCAGGCCTGCCAATCTCCGGATAAAATCCGGATTCTCCGAAGCGCCCCCTGGCTTATTTTTTCTTTGCGCCACCACTTGCGCCAAATGTTAATATGAATAAGGCACTGCCTCATGGCGAGGGTCGGTTTAAGTAAATAAAATGGTTACAGTGTGTAATATTACTCATATCGTCGAACCATCTGTTTTCGCACACCTTGTGATTTCGGACGATTCAGGAAATGACGTATGCGCGCGTTTCTTGTGTGAATTCCGTAATCACTTTTGATGTCTGTCTGCTAAGCCTATAGTTCAAAGCATCAAAAACAAAATTGAAGCGATTTTCAGCTCTACGGACATTATTATTTCGCATGTTCCTCCATCTACCGGTGTATTTATCATTAAATACTTTCCCTTAAAAGAAAATTCAGGAATATTAATATTATTTTTCGCTACTATATGGATTTGATCTTTTATCTTTCTTTAACCGTAAACAAAATGCGTTTTCATCAACCTCTTTCATCGTAAATAAGAAATGGAATTGGGTCAAGTCAATGGCGGGTACCTGCAAAAAACGATGACGTAATATCGGTGTTTATGTAAAAAAGCCATCTGGCAAGTGGTTATTTCATAACAGTTTGCCCCAAAACTTTCGTGACTGACATGTGACCTTAGTTGGCTGCCATGTTTTGAACACAGCAGATGTAAACAATTTACAAACTATTATTTTCCGAGATGATGAATGTATTTTTTTCTTTAAAACAACACAAAGCAAATACAAGGCATTGTTTTCTTCTTTTAAAGTAAAATAATAGTGGATACTTTGCTATTTTTTCTGTGTTGGCAATTTTACATAAAATCAGGTCAACTCATTTGAATAAAATTACCCGTATGAAAACACTGCATCATGGGGAAAAAAACTAATTAAATTAAGTGTGCGAAAACTAAAGCCACTAACCGCAAGTAAAAATATGTAGGTCATACATTTAAAAATCTTATCAGATGAAAGGTAAATTAAATTTGATAATTGTCTAGGTAGTTTTTGTTGCAGACTGAATAGTTTATTCCATCTAGCATCTTATAAGGTTAACTGTATACTTTTCACTGGTATTATAATACCAATTATCGCTAAGTGTGCGAAAACTAGGAGGCCGAGGATACTGTAATACCTTATAACATCAGTGCTCCAAGAATAGGATAGCCCGATGTCCGGGGCTAGTCAAATCTGAATCCGGGCTAGTCTCTCTTTCAAAAACGGTTGCCCGTCGGGCTAGTCAAAAAAATCTCGGGACAATCAACTTTTGCAAACTAAAATTCAACCAGAAATCTTTAATTGCGTGTAAATTGAAGCCATAATGTTATTTGTTGACAGTTGAACAATACAGAATTCTCTCCCTTGATTTAAGTTTATTAATTTGAAAGCTTGCATTTCATTGGTTGATTACATGGTTTGAACCAATCACAATTTAGCTTTCATATTAACATTGAGTGGTCATACGAAGTTGTCACGTAAAAGAAGAAAGATCACTCGAATATTAACTGTTTGAACGGTGATTTCGATTTTATATTCTTATTTTTCAATGAATTGCTTTATTTTCTATTTTTAGCAAGTCTTTATCATAAAAAGGCTTTACAACGAACGCTTATTCGCAAATGCAAGCTGCTAAATAACACCAGGAACGCACACCTGTTTTTGGATGGTTTAATTTGCGGGGCCCGGTACGGGTTTTTATATGATTTGCGGCGCGATCCTAAAAATGTAAAAGAAAATGGTATTGTTTCTGTCATATGATGCAATGGATAAATAAAAGGAAAATAAAGGAAAATAGAACCTTATTGTTTGATTCTAATCACAGGTGTATTATTAATTAATTATATATAAAACAAAGTAAAAAAGTGAAGTATTCAATATCGACAAAAAATATGTACCGGCAACTAATACATTGGTAACTAACAATTTGCGGGGCAACTAAAAATAAATCAGGGCAAGTGACTTTTCAGTCAGGGCAAGTGGACTTTAAAATTTACTTGCCCTGTGCTAGTCCCCAATTTTAATTTTCTTGGAGCACTGAACAGTCGGTCGTCCAATGGCTTATACCAATAAATAATAAATATCTATTTATAACGTATGTGTTGTTGTCGTGTTACTCCTATGAGAAGGGTGAGTGTTAAGAAGAGAATTAACATACATTAAAGTTCATATATTATACCTTTCTAATAACATGATTCTCTGTCATATTATTGACGATTTTTAAAAGCGACGCATTTTATTAATCAAAAGCGTCGCATTTTAGAATATCCAAAAACTGGAAGTGCAATCTAATGATTGACCCTTCAAATTATAACGCGAATAATGATGTAAATGTGTACAATAAACACTACCATGTCTGTTTTAATGTTGATTTTATACCAGCAAATGAATGTTGATTTTATACCAGCAAATGTTACTTGCCCTCATGGACATCTGATTTTACATTTCCCAAATGAAATAAGCGTGTGTGTGGAAAAAAGTCCTGCCTGATATGTTAAGATAGAATGAAAATAGCTCCTGGATCTATTTACAACCTTGCCATAGCCATCCATTACAAGCTTTCATTGATATTAACAATCTGTTAAAGTTTGGTAAAGACTGGAAGAAAAACGTAGGCCCTATTGTCGTAAAGAGGCAAAATATAGCATTTTTAACTAAATCAAGGGCCATTACTCCGCTGTTACTGGTCCGATCTGGCTGGTTTTCAAACTTGTCTGAGCTTTCATTGAGTTTGGTAAAGATTGGATGAGAAATGAAGGTCGTATCGTCTTTAGCGAGGCAAAATATAGCATTTTAAACTAAATCAAGGGCTATAACTCCACTGTTACTGGTCCAATCTGGCTGGTTTTCGACTGTCCTAGCTTTCATTGATATTAACAATCTGTGCAAGTTTGGTAAAGATCAAATAATAAATGAAGGTGCTAGTGTGTTCACAAGGCTTAATCTGGCATTTTTCAGCAAAACAAAGGCCATAACTCTGGTGAAACTAATCCGATCTGGCTGGTTTTCGAACTTTACCAAGTTTTCATTGATATAAAGACACTGGCAAAGTTTCGTAAAGATCCGATTAATAATGAAGGCCCTAGAGTGTTCACAAGGCAAAAGTTAACGGATGACAGACGGACGGACGATCGGTAACTCGTCATCCCATTGGCTCTGCTGGCCTTTAGCCAGTGGAGCTAAAAATCACAATTCATATTAGACGTCTAGGCCCCCTGAAAAGCACAGTAACTGTTTTCATCAGTTATTTCACTGGTCAAATTCCGAGAATTATCCACAAATCAGGGCTGGTTGGAACCGCAGATGTATGCAGTTTTCAAAACCGAAAACAATTCGCCCAACCCTTTTTTCTATGACAGGTCAAAAATCTTTGAAAAAATGCTATTTTTCAACAGTTCAGCATCACTGTGAAACAGAAACATTAAAAATTCTAGCGCATCCTCGAATGTATCGGAATCAATCAATTCAAACAAAAACATTTTCAGTAACCGAACAAGTAATATGCCTAAAACCTTATTCAGACTGCTGCAGAAAAACATGTCCCGTGGACCTGAATAAGTTTTTTGGGAGACTGGGATGAATTTTAAACAAAAACAAGTTAAATTTTTATCAGAGCAAGTGACATTTCAGTACTGGCAAGTGTATTTTTGAAATCTGGGCTAGTCCCCATTTTAATTTTCTTGCTGCGCTGATGTAATTTTTACGCATAAATTTACTTGAATTTTGTTACTTGCATAATTATTTTTATTGCTTTAGTTTGAATACTGACTTGTCCTGGTGATGTCGACTGAGAAATCGGACGAGAAACTGCCACCTGTGGACCCAGGGATCAGATCTGAAGGTATGGTCAAATGGTGGAATATTATGACTGAAAACATGTTTTCAAGAAACTCTATGCTAAAATGAAGATTTGGAGGTATTAAATTTGTGGTAGTCAGGGTTTTCTTTAAAAAACGGTCGCCGGCCAGATTGACCATTTATAGTGAGGTTTGGGCTGCCTCAAATCTCTGAAGGTTAAAATAAGCAAAAAAATGCCCGAAGCCCACCTGCAGTGCTTCACGGGGGCGCGGTTATTGGGTCAAAATTCACAAAAAAATACTCATCTTGTCCAGATGTGAATGATTTCGATTCAAGTTTGGTATGGTCATTTAGGGACTCGAGACACAGCATATATAAAACTGGTTTTGACCTCCATCATTAAGGTTCCTATAGGAGTAAATCTTCGGGGAACTTCCTGTAATTTACTACTACAAGTTTCGGGCTTGTGACGTCAATTCCTTCTGTACCCTTTGAAATTTCAAGTTCAAATTTGGTGTATTTCTTAGTGAAGGCTTGGTAGATGCGCAATATGTTTTCATATTTTGGCTCCATCCTCGGGGGCTCCAAAGAGTGAAATCGGGTAAAAAACACAACAAATGGCATGTCTTGTCCAAATGTGAATGGTTATGATTCAAATTTGGTATGGCCATTAATGGACTTGAGGCACAACATAAATAAAACGGGTAGTGACCTCCTGCATAAAGCGGCCTCTCTAGAGGGAAACTTCCTGTAATTTACTATTACATAGTTTCTGCCATGTGAAGCTAACTTCTTCTAAACCCTTTGAGATATCAAGTTCATGTATGGTGTTTCTTGGAAGTGTAGATGCGCAATAAGATTTGGTATTTTGGCTCCAACCAATGGGACCCACTAGTGGGGTAATCAAGAAAAAATAACACGCAAAAAAGTTCTAATTTTACTATTACGAAGTTTCCGTCTTGTGACGCTAACTCCCTCTATACTCTTTCAAGTTCAGTTTCTTAATTAAGGATGTGCAGATGCAGGAGAACTTGCAGTACACAGTAAGTGATTCGTTTGACTGCCATTTTGCTCAGTGTAGGGCAAAGGGTTTTGTCATATTTGCCACAACAACTAATTTACACCCCCGACCACAGACTCCATAAAGCCAGTAGAGCGATACATGACCTCTTGGGCCTCTTGTGAGAATGAAATAGGAACCACATATAATTTTATTTGTCCACTTTTGAAATGAGAGTTAGGAGATTTGTACATTATGTATTGAATCATTATACTAAATTCAATATGCCCTTTTTAAACAGAAGCAGATAAAGACACAGCTGGTGACCAGAGTATGAGCAGTGGTGACCGAGCTGCCGAGCTGCCGGACGACAGTGACGATGTGGTCCAACCGGGAGATAACTCTGCTATACAAACATCGCAAGACGCGGAGGATGTAGACATGATGGAAGCGTCCCCAGTTCCCAGCGTGATAGAACTGGACGAGGCGGCAGACAGTCCCTCCATGGACGAGCCACTCACACCACTCACAGATAACTCTGGTATATTTGAAACATCAAAATATCTGCCAGGGTCTGGTATGACAGCCTTAACTAGGCAGACTTGTTATAAAATGTATAACCTAAATATGTCAAATGCATATATAGTTAGAAGTATATTCTTATAAAGCTGTAATAAATTTGATTTAAAAATCGTTAGGTGAATATTGATCATAGATTGTTAAAAGTCTATATTTTTTTTGTTATACTATTGATAGAGATGAAATACCTGTATAAAATAGACACATTATACGACTTTAACTTTTTAAAGAAACTAACCCGCCGTCAAATAACGGCAAAATTGCAAGTGCTACAAAACCATGTATCAAAACTTTATTCAGGTGTTCAGGTAAAACAATAATGTATATGTGCCGTTAAAAAGTAAAGCATTATTAACGGGTTCTAAAAATACCCGTGATTGAATATGCGTAAAATGAATTATGAGTTGGCAACTCTTAATTCGACGCTCCAGTTTCGGGGTTTGGCCTGGCTGGTTAAAACCGTTATATTGTGTCTAAAGAGTTTGGATTCTCAAAATGTGTAAGTTATATATATACATCATCATCAGTAGGTTTAGAAACGGTGTACATATGATGTAAAATTTGACTTGTTGGCGGGATAGCTACTATAAAATAAAGAATGCAGGTTTTTTTTTCGAGAAAATTGGGAAAAGGCCTAGACATGCTGATTTTGGGGAAATTGAATGTTTAACGGCTCATCAACACAATATAGGTTATTTAGAGCCACCCCATAGAGAGCGGGGAAGGATACATAGGAATCCTGGAACCGTGCCCTACTCTTATTGTCGAATAGATTCCTATGTTTAACGTGCTCGGAGGATAGACCGATACACGGGACCATTCGGTTTACGTCCCCATCCGACAGACGAGACTAAGGAAAAGTGTCTTGCCCAAGAACACACTGACAAAACTCAGTAGCCCCATGGAGGATTGAACACGGGGGCCTCCGGTTACAAATCTGCCGCGCTACCGACTGCGCCACGCCAGCCCCAGAAAGCACGAGATTGTCAAAATTGGGAAAAAAACGAGCGTGATTCTTTCTATTATGGGGAATGTTTTTTAAGAGAAAACTTTAATTAAAATATATGCTTTAGGTATAGTATTAATCAGGTATTGAATTTAGCAATGATTTAACATACAAACAAACAATGGAAAGTCACTTTTTCTATAAAAAAAACCGATATATATATATATATATTTATTCTTTTTTAGATTGGGAATTTTTTATTCAGAATTTGGAAAATCAGTTGCAATTGGTAAGAGCCTGAATTTCGGCCCCACTTAAATAGGTTAAAAAAGCCTGGAATGATGTATGTTTTTTCCCTTTTTCCAGGAAGGGTAACACCAGCCAGTCGTAGTGACCGTTCATTTTCAAGTTCAGATAAGAGCACGCCAATTAGAAAGAGGAAGTCACTGGATATGTCGGTTCGTCAGATTGAGTTTGACAATCTGTCATCGTCCTCGGGGTCATTGAAGAGTTTCAAGTTTCCGCAAAGGATTGGAATCAATTGGCGCAAAGGAGAAAGACTGGAGGCCATGGATTATCTCCACAAATGGTATGTTTTTTCTCGTATTTAATGTCTGTTAAACTCTCATTTTAGTTGTATAGTATACTTTTTTTAGGGAATTGGCTATGATCATAGTCAATCTATTTTATATCAAAACCGCAGCTAAAATTTGATCTGTCAGATTGTACCACAGCAGTTGTTTCTGAATTCCCCACTGAGATCAGTAGAGCTTATGCCGTGGTGCGGTGTCCGTCTGTCCGTCCGTAAACATTTTTTTGTAGCGACTACTCTGAAACTACTGAATGGATTTTCATGAAACTTTACAGAAATGTTGCCCATGACGTCTAGTTGATCCTAGCAAAAATTCGTGTTGATGTGAAATCTGAGATGGCCACCAAATCTAAATATAGATTTTAAAAAACAAGTTTGTAGCGACTACTTCTTGAAAACTAAGTGATATTGATATGGGACTTTTTCAA
Source organism: Cyrtodaria siliqua (assembly GCA_037043455.1). Classification (NCBI taxonomy): domain Eukaryota; kingdom Metazoa; phylum Mollusca; class Bivalvia; order Adapedonta; family Hiatellidae; genus Cyrtodaria; species Cyrtodaria siliqua. The sequence goes on from JAWPHD010016812.1 coordinate 20,121, forward strand.
AAATGATCAGCATGACATGATGTTTGGTCCTTGTAGAAAATCGTTTTGATTCGACGTTAAACATGGCTGCCAGCAGCCATCTTTGTTTACAAAGAGTTATTTAGTAAAAACTTGTAGCGACAACTCCTCTGAAACTACTCGACGGATTTCCATGAAACTTCACAGGAATGTTGAACTTAGCAAATTTCAGGTCGGCCGGAAATTCAAGATGGCCACCATGGCTAAAAATAAATTTGCAAAAAACAAGTTTGTAGCGAGTACTTCTTGAAAACTATATGTGATATTGATATGGGACTTTTTCTAAAATGATCAGTATGACATGATGTTGATTCTTGTCAAAAATTATTTTGATTTCACGTTTTCAAAACATGGCCGCCAGCGGCTATCTTTGTTTACATAGAGTTATATAATGAAAACTTATAGAGACTACTCCTCTGAAACTACTTGACGGATTTTCATGAATCTTCACAGGAATGCTGATCTAGCTATCAAAAACCTATCAGTAGAGCTTCAAGGTTATTGACCTCTTGTTTATTCAAGTAAGCCTACAGAAGACATTTGAAAAATGTATGTTATATTAGGCATAACTATTAAAGTCGCTATTCCGCCAATAACAGGCAAATTTTACATCATATCACCATTTCTAAACCTACTGACGACGAAGTATATATATAACTTAATATTTTGAGAATCCAACCTCTATAACAACACTATAAACGGTTTTAACCAGCCACGTCAAACTCCGAAACCGGAGAGTCGAATTAAGTTACCATTTCATAATTATTTTACTCGTATTCAATCACGAGTATTTTTAGAACCCATGTATAAACCCTTACTTTTAATCAACACATACACATTATTATATGACCTGAACACCTGGATAGAGTTTTGATACGTGCTTGTGTAGTGTAATTTTTCTACTATTTGGTGGGTTAGTTTCTTTATTAATACATTGACAATATGTCTTTCCTCAAGTGTTTGAATTGAATACGCGACATGTTTTAGGTGCAGACTTGTTATGGTGTTGCTTGTGAATTCTTTTTGCTCAAAACTTTATACAACCAGACAACTGGTCTCACAAAACAACTCAAACCAAGTAGTTGTAGAAAGTCAGTTTATCTCACTTTGCAGTCAAGTTCCCCTTTACTGGGTGGAACAAAGAAATGGAGAAAACAAGGGAAAAATATCCTATTGATAAAAAAAACACACCAGCCCAATCTCAATATGTAATCTATCACAGAGAAGTTTAGGGCAATTGCATTTAACTTTACCTGGAATAGTGGAGTGTTTGGGGTGGGAGGTTGTGTGGGGACACCACTTTTTTAACCCAGTAAAGTAACCGAAACACAGCTTATTTTATATGGTCTGTTAATAAGATAATCAGCTTAACTACCATTTATGCTAAAAAAATTGGAATTGCTGGATTCGAATTACTCCATGCTTGTTTATATTTGCAGGTTTCCAGCCAAGATCAAGGACATCAATGCTGATAACATGACAGTGCTGATTCACTTTGACGGCTGGAACCAGAGATTCGATGAATGGGTGGACATGTTGTCGGATCGTATCAGACCCCTGATGCGGCATTCGGACAGGAAAGACAGATACAAACGTGTAAAGGCCGTATGTCCTTTTTTCGTATATTATTAATATGGTAAGGTGATCTGGAGTGGAGCAGATATCGCCCGGGAAGGTGAAGTGTCGAGAAGTGTCTTATGATGTGTGTCGACACTTTATCAGGGAGACGTTCCTCTCTCCAGATCTAATTGCTTTATTAATAGTATTGCCCCAGGGTGAGAACATCGTGCAAACAACCCTAGACAAAATGAAAACTCAGCTTTCACCAGGCACAAGTTCTGTAGGCTCGCTGAGTTGCTTGGGTGCACCTCGGCAGTATTTTGACTAATGTTCTCCTTTAGTCGTTTTGATATGGGGACCTCATCTCAAAAACTAGTAATGTGATGATCGTGCGACCCTTGGGTTCACAGTCACAAATCCAATGATTCAATGCTGGTCTATCCATTCATGCAATATATACAATAAATAAAAGGACGCGAAAAAGAGTGGAAAGAAACAACAATTATCATTAAGTTTTTGTCCAAGAAATTGCTCTGTATAATGATTGAGTACAATAATATGAATTTCAAATGCTCTTTTGACATGTAAATGTCGGAATGGTATGCATAACTTAGAGTCTTAATTTTTGCTTTTAAATATATGCGGGCCAGTCTGACTTCCTTAGATGTTGTGTACCTACAGTAGATTTAAAAGGGAGGTAACTCATCTAACACCTTACTGTCAAAGACGGTAACAAAAAAGGAAATATTCATACTTTATCAGTTAAGTTGCAAAATTTTGTCATAATCTAGATCTTTATGATAAATTTTGTACTTGTTTCTCCCCCATCAAGGATCACAAGGTTGGGGAGCAGGTGTATGCCAAGTGGACCGACTGTAAGATGTACCCGGCCAAGATCACGGGACTTCTGTCAAATGGTGGGTGATCTAGTGAACATACTCTGACAGTTCATGTTATGTAAATTATAGCCTCACCATCATGATAATAGCAAAATTGTATAAATATTAAATAAAGAAACAGTGAAACAGTGCTCTCACCACAACATTATGACAAACTGATACTTTTGAACTGTAATTAACACCCACAGGATGATAGACAGACAGATAAATTAGGTTTTTTTGATGTAAATGTGTTTAATCTTAGCTTCCATAATGTTAGTTCATGTGTTATATAAAACTTGGCTCTTCACAAAGTGATGACTGATCCTCACAAGTGATGACTGATCCTCACAAGTGATGACTGTTCCTCACAAGTGATGACTGATCCTCACAAGTGATGACTGATCCTCACAAGTGATGACTGTCTTCCTTACAAGTGATAGTCTTTCTCACAAGTGCTCCTCAAAAGTGACAACTGCACCTCACATGATGTGCCAGCTGTACATCCCAAGTGACAAATACACCTCACAAGTGACAAGTGCACCTTATAAGTGAGAATCGTACCTGACTAGAGACAAATACACACAGGAAGAACAACTTGATTATTGGAAATCAGAAAATTTCTCTTAAAGTTTCCAATAGAAAAACAATTCCTGCATAAACATACAAAAAAATTCATATCAGTTAAATAAGTTAATACCTATTATCAATTAAATTAATCTTTCTGTTGCAGGATCTTACGAGGTGATATTTTATGATGGGTTTAAAAAACAAGTTCAACCAATCAATCTGCGACAGATGCCGGTAGAGTTGAAACAGAAGGTGTGTATAATTGTCTCAAAGCATGATGTTGTTATATAAACGTCAAGTCACTTGCAGTTGGTAATGTAGCTTTGTCTCACCTATACCACCCTAGTTGTAATCTTGGGCTGTATCTAGAGTGTGAGAGGGTATATCCATCATCATTTCATCTAAACACAAGTTGTTTTGACTTAATTCACAGACCTAATAAAAAATAGATTGGGCACTACGAAAATTATCAAACTTTCACGTGGCATTTCACAAAATATTTCCCAACTTTAAACAAACATATCATGAAGAGTTTTATAGATACAAGTTTCATTCAAGCTAAATCCCATCACAAATTTAATTTCCTTTCCAGTGATAGTATTGTGCTTTCTCTTACATTTAGAGCAAAAACGGAGTTTGACGGAAACTTTGACTATGTCAAAACCTTGATTTTTATGAGAAAAGCAAAAAAGGATGACATTTTAAATTTTAAACATCTTTTTATAAAATTTTTTATTTTGAAAATAAACATAAATTATTATAATCCCATTTTGCTATTCACTACGAATCTTTTGAATGTATTCACATCAAAATCAGTGCATAATTGAGGGAGAAGATGGAAGGAAAAGTTAAGGTGCCACGTGATATTTTGGTTACTTCATTGGTTAAAGACATTTTCTATAGTTTTTTCTGCCTAACAGATTTTCTTTAAACTTTTTGTACAGTAAGTCTGTTATATATAGACATAAAAGGCAAAAATAATGGTAAGCCAACATGATTGTTAAAATTTTAAAAAATAATTTGTAATGCCACCGTCGTGTCAATCTGTCCAAAAAGTTGAACAAGTCCATGAAATAGCTAAATAAGAAATTTTTGAAGTCTAATCATTTATTCATTGGTCACAATTCTGCTAAAATTGTATTAAAGTAAAGAACATTTAATTACAATAACATTTAAAGCTCCTCTTTATGTAAAACCTACATTTTTTTTACAAAATCTGTTGAGACCATTACCACAATTTATGCACAATTTAGCCAATAATGATACAATTTCCTTTTTTTTTTATGTTCCCAATAATAGAATTTGTTTAAACTTTCTAAGCACATAGTTTAACATATATAAAAACAAAATGTGCAATAAAAATGATAGGTCCCCATGCTTGTTTAGAATTTTTTTTTGAAACCCTACCCCTATGCTAAAAGGCCAAATTTTGTATGAAATTATATAGAAATGGTATATTTTCCTTTTTTGTTATGTTTCTAATAACAGAATTTGTTCAAACTTCCTAGGCACTTATTTGAACATATATTTAGACAATATATGCAATTAAATTTATAGGTCATCATGCATATTGAGATTTAATATTGGTTTTTGGAACCGTATCATTATGCTTAAATATTTTAATTTTGTTGGAATTTTTACAAAATGCTATATTTTTCCTATTTTATGTATCTAATAATAGGCCTTTATTTAAATAAAGACAATAAAAAAAAAAAAAAAAAAATATAATAATTAAAAAAACAACAAAAAAAAAATTCAAAAAAAAAAAAATGACAAAAAATACAACTAGACATCAAAAGCAACATTCCTGTAAATTTGTAGAAAAATCCATCCAATAGTTTTAGAAGAGAAGTCGCCCAAAGCAGCTGCGCATAAAAAACTACCGAAAATGCCTTTAAGATAGGAAATTTCCTATCTGTTTATTAATATGTCTTTGCTTAATTTTAAACGTTTCTATGGAGAATTTACATCAATACCTAAGTGCATCCATGGTCAAGAGAGTAAAGACGCTGTGTTTGAAACCTCCTTGCCTCTCACCGCTGCAGGTTCGAATCCAACTGGGAGCTTGACTTGTAAGTGAGAAAGTGTCTGGAGGTGTACAGTACTGGTTCTACCCAGTAATGAGTGGGTGGGCTGCCTCCACCACAGAAGATCAACCATCATACATGAAATGTGCTGAAAAAATTATGTTAAGCAAAAAACAAACAATACACCATTACCTAAGTTTTGAAATAAAAATCAATTTCAAAAGTTGGTCATTTTAAATGATCCTTGGTGGGCTTCAAGTTGGTTTTGAAAATTGAAATTTGAGAACATAATATTGCAGAAGATGTGTTCATATATATAATATGTAGTACTTATACATTATTAAACCAGTATCACCATGTTCATAATGAAATAAATATATTTCCTCTTTTATTTTATACAATACAGTTTACTGTTGATTTCAGACATTTGAAATAAATCCGGTTTCAGAAGAAACTTTGAAAAAATCCAAAATAAAGAAAGAGATTATTCCAACAGCCACTGTGGCAGGTAACTATTTAGCCCGACACTGTTTGCCAATACATGCCTGTTGTAATGTGGCAGGTAACTATATTGAGCTCGACACTGTTTGCCAATACATGCCTGTTGTAATGTGGCAGGTAACTATTTAGCCCGACACTGTTTGCCAATACATGCCTGTTGTAATGTGGCAGGTAACTATTTAGCCCGACACTGTTTGCCAATACATGTCTGTTGTAATGTGGCAGGTAACTATTTAGCCCGACACTGTTTGCCAATACATGCCTGTTGTAATGTGGCAGGTAACTATTTAGCCCGACACTGTTTGCTAATACATGCCTGTTGTATTGTGGCAGGTATTAAACTATTTAGCCCGACACTGTTTGCCAATACATGACTGTTGTAATGTGGCAGGATTTGTTTTATCTTGAGAGTTGCATATTTTGGCAGGTTGTTTTAGTACTAAAATTCTATAAGGTTTAAATGTTATGGATGCTTAGAACGTTATTTATTGATGAATTTGCGCAGGCTATTTTTAAACGCCCATTTGAAAAAAAAAAGAGACATATTATGATGTAGGGTTGTCCGTTAAGTCTGCCTGTAAAGCGCAGTCTGTACAATAACTTTGAAAGTTTAATGCCCACCCTCATGAAACTTTATACATTTTGGTATATTGCGTTTGGTGTGAGGATGGACTTGTTTTTAGGGTCAGTTGATGAACATCAAGGTCACAACGACCTGACAATGACCCAGTCATGAAAAACGCTTTCCTTGCTGGTTACTATGTTGCATATTCTTTTCTTTACATTTGAGGGGTGTTCCGTAAATAATGCGACTGCTGTATTATTTCGCGGAACTCGTGCAATATTTACATGAAATCACTTCGTATCGCTTGAGTGATCACCAACGCGTGTCAAAGGTAAAAATCTCATTTATACATTCACTGACCTTGGTGCAATGTACATTGCATTATAGCGTATTTGTTACACTATATGGCGTATTCGTTACACTATATGCAAAATGACTGGCAAACGAGCAGAAAATGTGCTTGAAATTAGGGCCTATATTAGAGGTAGGTGATTACTTGGGTTGAAGCCGAAAGACATTCACCAAGAGGAGTGTGACATTTACGGGGATGGTCAAATGTCGTATAGTACTGTTTGTAGGCGGGTGGCCAAATTTAAATCCGGGCAACAACGCTTGAAAGATACTGCTCACCCTGGTCGTCCTGTAACGTCAACGACCAAGAAAAACTTTGAAAAAATCCGTGAAATCCTGAAAACTGGTGCTCGGTACACAGTAAGACCATTAGCTCGGATGACAAACTTGTCGTTAGCACGAGTTCATCTAATTTTGATTGTTAGGAAAATAAATGCAAGATGAATACCACATTTGCTGACAGAGGACCAAAAGAAGTTAAGGGTTACAACAGCGAAAAAACTTCTAAAAATGTATCCGAAATACAGCAAAAAATCCTTTGAGAATTTAGTTACGGGTGATGAAACTTGGGTCCATTATTATGAGCCAAAAAGAAAAGTATCTAACCGAATCTGGGCCACGAAAAATATGAAACGACCAATTATTGCCAAACGAACGCGAACTGTTAAGAAGGTTCTGTATGCAATTTTTAGCTCTACTGTTAAGACAATAGGGCCTTTATTTTTCATCTGATCTTTACGAAACTTTACCAGATTGTTAATGTCAATTAAAGCTCGGACAATTTCGAAAACCAGCCAAATCGGTCCAATAACAGCTGAGTTATGGCCCTTGGTTTAGTTAAAAATGCTATATTTTGCCTCGTTAAGATGATAGGGCGTTCATTTTTTATCCGATCTTTACCAAACTTTACCAGATTTTTTATTATTTTTTTTATTATCTCTTGGGCCTCTTGTTTTCACTACCAACGGTCCCGCCATACAGACGGTGGTGCCAAAAGGCAGAACTGTCACAGGACGGTTTTATAAAAACGTTTAATGAAGAAGTTTTTTTTATTGAATTGGATTTTATAGTCGCACCAACAGCTAAGGTCATATGGCGACTTTCCAGCTTCCATTGGTGGAGGAAGACCCAAGGTGCCCCTCCGGGCAATTTTCGTGCACGGGCGGGCACCTGGGTAGAACCACCGACGTTCCGTAAGCCAGCTGGATAGCTTCCTCACATAAAGATTCCTAGGCCCCTGGGGGATCGAACCTACAACGGTGAGGGGCAAGTGATTTTAAGTCAGAGACGTTAACCACTCGGCCACGGACGCCCCCCTCAAGTATGTTAAAGAACCATGGGAATCTCTTTGATAGAAAGAGTTGGGCACAGTTACCTGTTTCCTATGTATCCTTCCTCTCTCACTGTGGCGGTTGGAAATAACCAAAATACTGTGTTGATGAGCTGTCAAAGAACAATGAATGGTCAAATAGTTCATTAAGCTTCCACAACAACTTCCCGGATGTAGATTTTAACTGCTTAGTTATTCCAAAACTACCTGATTCAGACTATTTATATAAAATAGGTCCCATGAAATTTGTTATGCACACATAATGTATTTCAAGGTCCTGGAGAGAAAACAAGCCCAGGAATGACAACACACAAAGGGATAGGGATGTCTCCGACGGAAAAAGAAGGCCATTTAAAAAGTAAATAATTTTTTAAAAATGTCTTTATCAGTGATATATAGACACATGTCGGGTATTTAAAACTTTATAGCAAATAGCAAATTTGAAATACATAAAATTAAAAAATCACAAAAACATAACATTTTGTACTGCATTGCCTTATGTTAAAACTATAATGAAGTTAAAACCTCCAATGATTGTGAGAAAACAATGCATGGACTGGAATGTTAAATCACTGTTAAACTGATAGTGTTCAATTGTTCCTGTAAATTGGAGATCTGTTACTTTTCTGTCTGCGACGACAACCCATGCGTTAACGGTTTTCAGGTTCATCTTTATTTCTAAGGAATTGCATGCACTAGACCACCGACTTGGATCATAGTTGCATGTTCGTTAATACAGCTCATTAACTCTGTAGAGCAATTTCACAAATGACCTTGAATCTCACCAGACATCAATTTCATAGTATTTTTAGCACATTTTTAGCTCGACTTCGAAGAATAAGAGAGCTTATGTAATCACCCCGGCGTCGGCATCCCACATCAAGGTTTGCTTGTAAGCTGTGTTTACACGTCTATATCTCTTACATTTCTTATCCTAGCACAACCAAATTTGGCCATGGGCTTTCCTATAGCATCATCTTAAAGGGACACACGGCAATCTTGATTTTTTAAAAACTCACGGCGTCCCGTTAGTTTTTCTCTTCACTTGCATTTGTTCAATCATTAATAGTAATTGTTAGAATAGTTCAAAGCAAATTATTTTTATATATTACTAACTTTTTATAATAGTGCATCAATAATATGTTTAAAAATTCGGTGAAATTTTGAACAAAACTGAAATTTCAGTTTTTTATTTAATCATATGCAAGCAGTTTTAAAGTCAAAATGACGCAGGATAACTAAACTGAGGAGCAAATTTTAATGTTTGAATAAAACTGAAGATTGCCATGTGTCCCTTTAAGGGCTGCATAAGCAATTTTGGTTCCTGTAACCCATGGGCTCCCATGGAACCCAAATTATGATAAAATGTGTCCCATTCCACATCAAATTTTGCATGTAAGCTGTGTTTACAAGTCTATATCTCTTACAATTCATACCCTAGCACAACGAAATTTGGCCATTAGCTTTCTTATAGCATTATCTTAAGGGCTGCTTAAGTAATTTTGGTTCCTGTAACCCCTGGGCTCCCATGGAACCCAAATTCTGATAGCCCTTAAAATGTGTCTGTTTCACATCAAATTTTGCGTGTAAGCTGTGTTTACAGGTCTATATCTCTTACATTTCTTGTCCTAGCTGAACTAAATTTTGGAATTGGTTTCCTTATAGTATGTTGTAAAGGGTTGGGTAGGTAATTTTGTCTTCTGCAAATTCTGGGCTCCCATGGAACCCAAATTGTGATGGCTTATAAAATGTGCAATAAAGGCCCCCCCACCCACCCACCCTTGACTCCCCCTACCCCACACTTGAAACTGTATTTATTTATTTTTTACATATTTCTGTGTTGCTTTTGTCAATTCTTACAAGTGTTGCCTTTTGGTCAATTCTTACACATGTGTTGCCCTCATCACCCTCACTCGCCCACCACCCACCCCCACTCAAAACTCGATTTTTTTATTTTTATTTTTTACATATTTCTGTGTAGTTTTGCTCAATTCTTAGACATAGCTATGTTGTGCCCCCCAACCCCACCCAACATTGTCCACAAGAGTTGGTAACTCTTAATTCAATGCTCCAGTTTTGTGGTTTGGCCTGGCTGGATAAAGCCATTTATATTTTGTCTATAGAGTTTGGAATCTCAAAATATGTCAGTTGTATATATACATCGTCATCAGTAGGTTTAGGAACGATGTAAATATGTTGTAAAATTTAGCTGTTGTTGGTAGGATAGGGACTTTAAGGTTTCAGTCAAACCTTTGAAATGTGTGCCTTCAGGCTTCAGTATGTCTTGTGTCTCTCCAATGACCATTCATAGGCAAACATCCCTGCCCCTGAGTATTCCTACTGACTTAGTTAAACTTTTATGAAATGTGTCTGATCATGAGGGTTAAAGTCAAGGTCAAATACTTGCCTTATTGGGTGGTAGTAGGGTGGGTGAAACAACCAGTAGAAGGTGTTGTTTTGTATTTGGACATGGGACGACTGATGAATAGAAGAAAGTAGTGGAGACTTGAGTTTAGAATGTTATTTTCATAAAATTTATATTCTTTTTCCAGCAGTGAGCCCTGTCATTAAGCCCCAGCTATCTAGACCCAGGTCAAATGAGAAGGTTAAGGGGGAGACAAAGAAAGATTCATCCGCTGAAAAATGTAAAGTAAAAATCAAACGGCCAAAGAAGGCTAAAATAAGGATAGCTGGACTGTTGAACAAGATGCCTGTAGTGAAGGTTGATGGCACAGATACAGGTCTAACAGATACGGGGTCATCCCAAGGTCTGCAAGATATGGGTTCAGCCCCATTAACAGTGGTGAAATCGGAACCAGTTTCCACACAGACAGATTATGGTGAACATAAGGTAGGTTATTTAGCTCTACTGGCCAAAGCTATGTGATGGTTTGTTGTCCTGTTGGTTAGCTCGTTCTTGTAATTTTACTAATGTCACTAATTATTTCCGTATGTAGATTTTGCCTGTACTTTCTTGCTGATTGATTTGTATGTTATACAGATGGACAACTTGGATACATCACAGATAAAGCTGGAGGAGTTACCTGACACTAATAGCACTGAACCTTTGTACCAGCCCCCAGTGTCACAGAGTCACATATCAAGTCAGGTACCACAAGGTAGGTTCATAGAGCCAGATATCAAGTCAGGCACCACACGGTAGGTTCACAGTGTCACAGAGCCAGATATCAAGTCAGGCACCACACGGTAGGTTCACAGTGTCACAGAGCCCGATATAAAATCAGGAACCACAAGGTAGGTTCACAGTGTCACAGAGCCAGATATCAAGTCAGGAACCACATGGTAGGTTCACAGTGTCACAGAGCCCGATATAAAATCAGGAATCACAAGGTAGGTTCACAGTGTCACAGAGCCAGATATCAAGTCAGGCACCACACTGTAGGTTCACAGAGTCACAGAGCCCGATATAAAATCATGCACCACAAGGTAGGTTCACAGTGTCACAGCCAGATATCAAGTCCGGCACCATGATAGGTTCACCGTGATGCAGAGCCAGATATCAAGTCACAGTAGGGTCTTGGTGTTGCTTAGTCCAGTTGTAAGCCAGGCACACAGTCACACATCCAGCCTGGCACACAGACATCCAGCACACAGTAAGTTCACATCTAGTTACTCTAGACACGGAAGGCTCATACATATTCACAAATTGCAAAATTTGTAGAAAAACTTAAGGGATGCGTAAGTTCTAAAAAAAGATTGCCTTGTGTTCCTTTAGCTTGGTAACACAGTAGAAAGGCCAAGCAGAGAACTGGAATACAAGAGTTGGTCAAATGTCTTTCTATTTTGAGTGACTCGAAGATCTTTGCTAGATAGCTTAGCCAGGCTTAGATAAGTGTCCCCATTTATGATCGGAGATTTTTAGCCTAATCAGCCGGTCCTAGTATTTGATCTTTTATTGTTTTATAATTAGACCGTGTGCTTTTTACAATTATTTCTTGTTGAAATATATGAATGAATGAATGAATGGTGTTTTACCACACGTCGACACATAAACAGGTCATATTGTGTGCAAAAACTGATGAAAGATAAAGAAATGAAGTATTAATTAAAAATTAATGTAAATATTTAAAGATAAAACATAAAGATAAAACTCTTAAAAAATAAGGGATTGTTGAAATATATAAGTATATTAAAACGGGAATGGTATGATTTTCAAAGAAATGACTTGAAGGTTTTTTTTTCATTGTAAATAGTCGCACATTTTAAACAAATTTTAATATAAAAGTTTACACTTTTCATAATTAGGTATCGAGATGCTTTCTGATATAGTGGAACTACAATAAAAACATATATGAACCAAGTGGGTGGTGTACATGTACCTGGTTGTTTGAATTGTTTGAAGAGTTGTCAGGAGAGACAAGTCACTTTACGATATGGGAACCGTCTTGGGCGTAACAGGAGACAAGTCACGTTATGACATGGAAACCGTCGTTGGTGTAAGCGAGACAAGTCACGTTATGACATGGAAACCGTCTTGGGTGTAGGGGTCTAGCATGCTAAGTCCTTGGAGTGTTCTCAGTTGAAAATCTCTATCCTTATTTGCACATGAAATATCATACAATTCAGTTCCTGCATATGGCCCGCCACTTCTGCCTCCCAAGGCGTTTGTGGTGGAGTCGGACCACAACAGATTCAAGTGTCATTACGAGGGCTGTGTCAAGGGGTTCAGGAAGGAGCACCTTCTGGAGTATCACATCAAGTATTACCACATTGATGGCGAGGGAGCGCCACCGCTACAGCCATCCAGGAAACGCAGGAAAACAACTAGCATGTGTATGTCAGACTTTTATTGTGTGTGATAACCTGTGTATTGGGACAAATTTGCATGCATTCTACTTTGCATTTGCTTCATAGTTCTTTGAACTGTATAATCTGCTTTGGAAAAAGCGTAAAAACTGCCTTTGCTATGTATTTTCTCTTTTATTAATAGTTTTAACGTTTTTAATGCAAAACATAATTAACCTCAATGGGTTGTTCATGTAGGTACAAACATGGTAGATCAACATTCCTAACGAAACCAAACGATGCAGTACGCTAATTTGTGTTGTCCGAGTTGCATTTGTCGAAAATAGTAACGGCACCTGTTGTTTGTACCTACATCATTTGACCGGTAAAACCCACGAGATGTCTACTCTGAAATGTTGCACCAATCTTTTGAACGCATGTTACTTCTTTTATTGCAAACTGATATGCCCTTTTGAAAAATGAAAATATTATGGCGTGTTTGTCCTTTAGTACATCGGTTAACAACTGATTGTTCTACATACTCCTAGAGTTTTCATCAGATCCTAGATAGAGGTTGGTGAAGCCTAAGAACATAAAAGTGAAGATTGTTTTGTTCAGCTTATTTGTTTTAAAGTTCCTTTAAAAATGACACTCTTGTTCACTTAGTAACATTTGTAATTCATACAAATTCAATTCAAACCCGTACTATGTCTTTAATAATTATTAATGTGGGGTATCTTTCAAAAGGTTCAAATGACTCGGAGTCGACTCCGACTGGTAAGAAAGCTGCTGTGAAGAAGAGCAGAAATGTGTCGGCGGAATTTGTCCTTCTCAAGGAGATCAAACAGGAAGTGAAGGAGGAGTTACCACCAGATGGCAGTATCAATCAGCCCATACAGATATCGCAGGGTGAGATGTGCTATGATAATATGTGTAGGGTTTAATTGTGTTTTATTGAATGTTATAGTTGAGGTGAAGGGACGGAGTGTATATTTCAGTAAGTGATTCTTACAGATGACGGCAGGTATACAGTACTGGTTCTTCCCATGAAAAATAGCGTGGTCTTCCTCTACCACAAAACAAATCGACCGTCATATATGGCCTAACTTGTGCTAAAAATGACATAAAACACCATTCAAACAAACAAACAAACAAATCTGACAGTATCATCCCTCAAACCAAGCATTTAAAAGTTTGGGTTTTAAACTAAAGAACACGCATATAAACCTGACACTTTACTTAACCACCAGGTGTATCCTGGTTATTTAGAGGGTTTGGTTTAAACATATTTATGTCTCTGAAGGCTTATTGTGATTTCACCGTCTGCCCATCTGTCCGAAAAATTATGTCTGAGCCAAAACTTTGACAGTACTGAAGGGATTTCCATGAAACATTACACAAGTGTTCACCTCAATGAGATGGTGTGTCGTGCGCATGAATCAGGTCGGCCTGAAAAGGTTAAGGTCACACATGGAGGTCAAAGGTCAAATTAGTAAACCTTTTTTGGGTGCATTTGTTACTTTCTGTGACATTTCTTTTATTTCAAAGCTATAGGTATTAGTATACAAATGTCACATAAAACAAAAGAAAAATGCTTATATAGGTCCTTTCCACTTTGGAGGGTTTGATTTATTTATTTTTAACGTCAAAAGACTTTTCAGAAATCTTGCTTTCTATCTTTAATGCACACCTATTTTAATATATCAGAAACTGGAGAAATTTCCACGCAGACGTCACCCACCAAACAAGTGGACCCAGTTCAGATGGAAGAGATGGATTTTATAGTGAAACAAGAGATCAAGACTGAGTCCAAGCACCAGCGCTCGTCAAGTCAAGACTCCGTCATGACGGAGGAAATGAGCATGTCTGATGCGGAGGACTGTCTCAAGGCAGATGAGCTGGTGAACTGTATCTGTGACTTCTATGAAGAGAATGGACTTATGATTCAGGTATAATTAACTTCACACAAGATCCAGCATCATAACTATATGCGAAAAACGTGATTTGGATTCATAAAACATGGGATGCACAAATTTAAACAAGACCCAAACAGTCATTTCTCAAAAGTAAACTAGAAATTCTAAAGTTGTTATACCCCCACTTTAGGGATGTTACATCCCGTCGCGTAACATTTTTAATACTGGCTTATCTCAAACACTTTTGAATGGATTGTTACGTCCCTCTACATCACCCATCATTGATTGCCCAATTTATTACAGAATTATGGCCCTTTGTTTGACTTAGAATTTTTCACTCTTTGATAAACTTCATGTGGCTTTCACATTAAAACTGTTCATGGATTGTTATTACACTTGGTCACATACAGTTCACAGATGATGATATGATGTGTCTCTGCATTAATGGTTTTTCAATTCTGCAATTTTTTTTGGACAGAATCATGGACCTTTCTTTTACTGTTACAGATGTTACATATAGGTTACATCGGGCCGACCAGTCCTAGCGATACCCTTTATATACTGTAACCTGAAACTAGGGAGATACTAGTACCTATTTTATGAAGTCGTTGGTACCTGCATGGGGGTTGAACCATGACATTTTGTACTCAAGGCGGACCTTGTTTAGTCGGTTTTCACTTTGTGTTTAGAGTTGAGTGCACTATTAAAAAACACGAATTTATAGCATAGTCAGTTTTGAGTATTTTATATTAAATTGCAAAAACTAGTTAAAATTATGTACATACTTATATAACATGAATCAATGCATTTAGAGTGGGTTTATGTCCCGTTATCACATCATATTAAGTTTATATATAGAGAATATCATACAGCCTCGGACTTCATTTTTTTGCTCAGCCTCACCTGATAAACTGGATAGGATCAGGCAATAACATGATAATCTATTTATCATGTTGATCATTTAAAATCATTTAATTTACCTTTTTTGCATTTTCCCCCTACCTTTTTCCGTTCAAAGTACCCAGATGTCATCAAATATACCCTGACGTCATCAAAAGAGGTGCTGGCGTCATCAAAAGAAGTGCACCTGACGGGATAGGAACGTAACTGCCGAGATAAGGTTTTATCTCAGGCACCCTGTTTCTCGACAGAATTATACAGATTGATATGATAAATAAATATATTGGGACAGCAACCTTAGAGGGAGATGATATAAAGGATGAAGTTTCCCATCAGACATGCAAGCCAGGGAGGGAACCCACTCCGGGGCAGAGGTCTGCAGCTCTTATGCCAAGACCTCACCCACTGAGCTACTGAGGCCACTGTACATATGACATGACAAAAATTGCCCTTATATTTCAGTGCGAGGTGTGCATGTGTTGGCAACATGCCAGCTGTTTTGGCATCACAGAGAGAACGCTGCCGAAGACCTACATCTGCTTCGTGTGTGAAAATCCACCTGGTATGCGTCTGTTATTGAAACGCTAATGTTGTTAATTTATTTCATGATTTACACTCATAGTTCAATATATCTCTGTTTATGTTCACAATCCGCTAAATATCTAAAGAGCGTCTGAAAGACTCATAAAAACATCCTGATCATCTAGGAGCTCGTCTCCTCAGCTCTTGCTCCTTGATTTATTTCTGACAGTTAAAAGAATGTTTGATTCACCTTTAACTTCGAATTTAGGATTATTTAATTTAATTATGCCATCAAAGTGAGGGGGCATATAGTAAGCGCACCGTCCGTCCGCCCGTTCGTCCTTCCGTCCAAAAACAATTATATCTCAGCCATAGCTATGGAAGTACTGAAGGGATTTCTGTGAAACTTCACACAAATGTTGGCCACAATGAGAAGGTGTGTTGGGTGCATGAATCAGGTCGGTATTCTCAAAGGCCAAGGTCACACTTGGAGGTCAAAGGTCAAATTAGTAAACTGTTTTGGAGGCGTTTGTCACTTCCTGTGACATTTCTTGTTTCTTAAATAAATAGACATTGTTGAAAAATCTGGGCTAAAATTGAAATTAGAAGATAATGAATATTTCTTAATTTGGTATCCTTATCACCCTGCATGTGTGCTAAGAAATGTTACTTATAATGTTTTACTAACAAACAAAACAGGATCTTTCTTTTATTAAAGCTATTTGACAAGGGTTGATGCACTATTTTTAAACACAATTTATTTAAAAGGGCTCTGACAACCTCGAAAAAAGCTTAAAGAAATATCAAAATGCCATGAAAAATAAAGATATTGCAAATTTTCAATAGGTCATATCTCCTTTTTTCCATGGCATTTTGATTTTTCTTTCAGCTTTTTTCAATTTTTTTAGAGCCCTTTAAAATAAACCTTGTTTGAAAATAGTGCATCAACCCCTTTAAGCTATTTAAAGCTATTTAAGCTATTTCAAGCTTTTCATTGATGTAAAAATTGTTTAATGTTTATATCCTTGCTTTGCATGGACTTGAAGAACTTAAATTAGCAGTTAAAAAACTGTGTTTAAGATTTTTGTTTTTGTATAATGCTACATTCTGTCTTTCTCAATCCTTGCTGTGTACCAGGCGTGAGGGAGAGTAGTCGTTATATTCACGAGCAGGATTGGCTGAAGACGGGAGAGATGGCCTCTTTCAACTACCTCAGCACACCGCCTCAGTCCGAGGAGCGGTGCACCGCCATCAAGGCCACACATGCTCTCGTAGCAGATATACACCAGCTGAACTCAGTACTGCAAAGTCTCAAGATGCAGCTCAAAATTCTCAGGTAGGACATTAGTACACCAATAGACTGATGGACAATTTTTAGCTGGATTGTATAGCAAAACCGGGTTATATTTTTTGACATGTCCGTCCATTCGTCCGTCTGTCTGTCAACAGTTGCGTTAAGCTGTTGCATTTAGGTATTTTCTAAAGAATGCTGATGGATTTTCAAGAATGGCACATACAAAGAATATTGCCATAACAAACTTTCATGTCCGTCCGTCTGACTGTCAACAATTGTGTTGAGCTGTTGCATTTTAGGTCTTTCCTCAGGCACTGTGTGATGGATTTTAATGAAACTTCACAAGTTCCGCTCAACTTGTCCTGCAATTTCATCCAATTTTCATGAAAGTTGGTAGGAGGATCAATGCTCGGTCAAAGAGTTATTATGTCTCCCCCACTTTGTGGAGGGATGACATATTGTTTTTGTGCTGTCTTTCTGTCTGTTGTCTGTCGTCTGTATATCACAAACCTTGTCCGGACTAGTTCTCCTGAACCTCTGGCCAGATTTCAACGAAACTGTGAGGTTTGGTGCACCCTAGAACCTGGTTTAAACCTCCAGCGGCTTTTTTGCCACTGACCGTTCCAAGGCGGTAGCCCTATTGTCAACCCTTTTGTGTTTGTGATGTCTTATTTTCCATTTTATTCATCTTTAAATTTGTTCTTTGTTTCTATTTGTGTTTGTGGTTGACTGTCGTCCTTGAATTCTGCTTTTCCTGTTGGATTTTTATATCTATATTTGCAGGGATGATCAGTCCTAGTTGCGCATATCATCGCCGTGTTTCGGTTGAATGATTTTTGGCAGAGTTATGGCCCTTTAAAGGTTTTAATACACAAACTTTGTCCAGGCTAGTTCTCTTTAACCCTTGACCTGATTTCAACGAAACTTTGCAGGATGATCAGTACCAAGCCTAGTTGCGCATATCATCGCCGTGTTCCGGTTAAGTGATTTTTGGCGGAGTTATGGCCCTTTAAAGGTTTTAATACACAAACTTTGTCCGGCCTAGTTGTCCTTAGTACCAAGCCTAGTTGCGCATATCATCGCCGTGTTCCGGTTAAGTGATTTTTGGCGGAGTTATGGCCCTTTAAAGGTTTTAATACACAAACTTTGTCCGGCCTAGTTGTCCTTAACCCCTGGCTGGATTTCAACAAAACTTCGTAGGGATGATCAGTACCAAGCCTAGTTGCGCCTATCTTCGCCATGTTTCGGTTGAGTGATTTTTAGCTGAGTTATGGCCCTTTAAAGCTTTTAATACACAAACTTTGTCTGGCCTAGTTCTCCTGAACCCCTGGCCAGATTTCAACGAAACTTTGCAGGGATAATCTTTCCAAGCGTAGTTATGCATGTCTTCGCTGTGCTCCGGTTGAATGATGTTTGGCAGAGTTATGGCCCTTTAAATGTTTTAGTACACAGACTTTGGCCGGACTATTCCCCTTAACCCCTTGCCGGATTTCAATGAAACTTGGCAAGGATGTTCAGTACCAAGCCTTGTTGCGCATATTATCTTTGTGTTCCATTTCCATTTTTAGCTCTACTGATCAAAGCTCAGCAGAGATTATGTCGTGGTGCGGCGTCCGTCTGTATGTCCGTTAACTTTTTTTGTAGCAACTATCCTCTGAAACTACTGGATGGATTTTCATGAAACTTTACAGGAATGTTGCCCGTGATGTCTAATTGATCCTAGCAAAAATTCACATTGATGTGAAATCCAAGATGGCCGCCAAAGCTAAACATAAATTTTTAAAAAACAAGTTTGTAGCGACTACTTCATGAAAACTATAAGTGATATTGGTATAGGACTTTTTCTGAAATGATCAGCATGACATGATGTTGGTCCTTGTCGAAAATCATTATATAGTAAAAACTTGTAGCGACTACTCCTGAAACAACTTGACAGATTTTCATGAAACTTCACAGGAATGCTGATCTAGCTATCAAAACCTATCAGTAGAGCTTCAAGGTATATGGCTTCTTGTTTGCTGATTTATGGCCTGTTCCCCAGTGGGGGAGACATCTGTTTCCACTAAAAACAACCTATAGTTGCCCTTTATTCGGGGAGCATCTGTTGGTTATACTTTTTTACTTGTAGGACCAAGGATGAACAGAAGCTGAAACAATGGAGGATGGACTGGGATGTGGTGGAAACATTCCACGACGTAATGGAAACAGAACCACAGCCACATGGGGAGGACAGCTACGATGGCGACACTATCTTGGGAAGTAACTCTAATGACAACGATATTAAGGGAGATAATTCTGATATTGCTTTGGTCTCTGATATTCAAGAAGTGGAACCAAATGAACTTGGGATGAAAACCGAGGGAAATAATGCAAACAATCCTGCAAATGGTAAACAGAGTGAAGAAAAAGAAAATGAAATAAACAAAGATGTTATTGAAACTGAGGTAAAACCAAATTGTGAAACAAGTGCTATGGATTCAAAAGCAGGGGATAGTGAAGTCAGTGAGACAACTCGGGGGACAGTAGTTCACAATGGTTCCGAGGAGGAGACTGTTACCGCAGCTGGGAACAATGAGATAATACCTGAAGGTGGAGATGAGGGACCAGATACTGTGGAGATAAGGGATCAGCAGCAGGCAGATCAGGTATGATGTTATTGCTTCATAGGACAACTTTCAGAGCATCTTCAGTACTAATTTCAAACTGATGTTTATATATGTACATATATATTTTTAGAACTAACTAGAAATATATCAGTGCATAGTTGATGGCCTTATATGTATCTCTATATAACAAAAACATCAGTAATGTTTTAAGGTCTAGGTGCCCACTGGATAGCACATTTGACTCTAAATCCAGAGATAACGGGTTCTAGCCTCACTGACCCCTCTGGGTTTCTCGGTTGTGTTTTTAGGCAAGCCACTTTCCCTAGCCTTGCCCAATAGTGATGTCAACCAGACTATCCTGTGTATAGGACTCTACTTCAAGCATGTTAAAAAGAACTATGATTATTTTAAAGCTTTGTCATGACACATGCCCGTATAAATTCTCATTATAGCGGTTCCATGACCGAGACAGTAAATATGTTGCATCTCAACTTTGTTGATTCTTACAGATGGCAGGAGGATTACAGTACTGAAAAAATGGGGTGATCTGCCTCGACCACAAAAATCAACTGTGATATATGGCCTAACATGTGCTAAAAATGACGTAAAACATTCAGATCATTATTTTATTCCGTATTATCAGGAGCCTGTAGACGACCCTGAGCTGAGATCGGAGATGGAGCTGGAGGACGCCAACCACTCGGACAGTACCGAGAGTGTAGTGGAGGACCCCATAGAGATGTGTGAGAAGAATCTACTCAGCCACATACTCCGGGTACAGGCCGAGATCAGTGACAGGATGGACAGAATAGAGGAACAGGTCACATGTAAGTCTGCAGTAATCATCCCTGTATTGTTTCAGGTGCTACTTGAGTGGTGGCAGATTATGGTGATCGAGACTTCAACGAAAAACGAAGTGTTTATATACTCTTCATGTGAAGTTCTAGGCCCATTCTGCATATTTTTATCTCGATGTAAATGCAGGGTGGGCCCATTATAACCTGTTCATGTTGGTGTTCCGTAAAAAAAAAAGTAAATTTACGTTTTCTTTGTAAATGCGAAAAGAGACCTGCATTAATCCTATTCTTAGACATGTTCAATAACTGTCAAATAAATAGAAAGAAAGTGTGAACACAAATTTCATCTTTTGTTGTGTTTACCTGAACCACACATATTATTTGGTTTGGCCTTATGAGAAAAATGGCGAGGAACAATAATATTAGCCTTGTACTCTCAATGGTATTGCAAATAGCGCTTACCGTAGTTAAATACACAATTATATATATAAACTCTTTAGTATTTTAATTATTATCTAACTGGTAGTATAACAAGACATGCTATATAAAAGTGATGTTTTGCTCAAAACAAGAATAGATAATCAAATAAATTCTAAATTGTTGAAAAATCAGTTCTGTGGATGGTCTATTTGCCAAAAAAATGATACTGGCGGACCTACTAAAATCATGTAATTTCTTGAGGGTGTTGGTCCAATTTAAAATTGTCTTCTTTGGATGGGTTGTGTGTTTAAATGGGACAGCTATACAAATTGATGTTTGGCTTATATATCAAACTCTGTAGTATTCTAATTATTATAAGTGTTTAATGCACGAGCAGATGTAGGATTTTGGTTTCAGGGAGATATTTTCAATGTTAAGGAATTTGACCCACAAGTATTATCAGCTTATTTAGAGATTTTTAAACTGCTTTACCCCATTGAATTAACATTTTCTGTGCATTTGGAGCAGGGGGAGAGGTGATACCAGGCCCCTGGCCAACCCCTTGGTGTGTGTTGCTTTGTGATATTGCCAGCATATTTCTAATCTATATAATCATTATATATTTTCAGTGTTAGAGGCCCTGGAAGCAGCCCATGTGACTAGGGATCCACCATCATTGCAGAATAGCTTGGCAGACATGCCTCAGCTCAAACGTTCCATGAAAACCATGCACAGTGACTTGCATAAAGTGAAGAAAATGTCTGTGTTCCATTGAGGAAGTGAAGAAAATGTCCGTATTCCATTGAGGAAGTGAAGAAAATGTCTGTGTTCCATTGAGGAAGTCAAGAAAATGTCCGTGATCCATTGAGGAAGTCAAGAAAATGTTGAGTTTTCTTTGGAAAAAAAGCATGCACAGTGACTGGCTGAAGTGAAGAAAAGTTGGTTTCATTGATAAATGTATTCACAGTGATTTGCATAACATAATGAAAAGTTGATGTTTCATTGATAAATGTATTCACAGTGATTTGCATAACATAATGAAAAGTTGATGTTTCATTGATAAAAGCATGGGCATAGACTTGCAAAAAGTGAGAGAAAAAATTGGTGATTCATTGAAAAATCATAAGCTTTACTTGCATTAAGTCAAGAAAAAGTAAGTGTTTGATGCAAGCATACTGACTGGTTTAAAGTATAAAAAAAATTGTGTTTCATTTATAAAAATATGCATAGCGATTTTCATAGTCAAGACAATGTCCAGGCCTGCCAAATCTCCGGATAAAAACAAAATGTTCATGATTTAACAGCTATATTTTCACAGTTCATCAGCTATTTCCTGCATTGGTCGTGTTACGCTCCCTAGTCAGCGATGTAAAGGAGGGTATTTACAAGTGTCAAATCAATAGGGATCATCAGTGTAATGTACTGACTGAATATACAATTAATGCCTAAGGACATAATTAGTTCCTTCAGTAACATAACAACGTTAAATATCATCAGTATATCGCTTGCTTCTTTAACAGGTCAACCTTATTGAAATAACACTTGCGAGGAGCTGGCAACTCCTTCTGTGTGGTGTCACTATAATAGCTGCAGCCATGTACGATGATTATAATATGTTTAAGAGCTAAGAAGACTGAATTTGCATTTTGCAATATATGAGTAGAATATTATACGCACTTTCATGAAAACAACAACAGCTGGGGTATAATTAAAACAAATCTTTCTACTGTAATTACAAACTCCTCTGTAAAACAAACCATTTGTGTGCATGTTGAAGTATGCTAATCTATTGTTTTCTGTAACTAGCAAACAATACATAAGTATTAATTACACAATTAATTTAAATTTGCACTTTAAACAAATAAGAGCGAAAATTAATTGCATGAATAAAATAAAAAAGAGCGAAAATAAAGTCGCGCTGAAATTGTCATTTAAAAATGTTCTTCGCTTGCTTTAAATTTTAAATTTTAAAAATCTCAGGATTTTGAATTGAAAAGTTTTGGCAGGCCTGAATGTCAGTTTCATTGATAAAGTTTGCACAGTGCTTTGGTGTAAAGTCAAATAAATGTCAGTGTTTCATTTGTGAAACCTGAAAAGTGACATACCCCGAAAAAATTAAACTAAATTTCTAAGGGTTATCCAGTTTTGTGGGGAATAAAAAGAGAAAGAGAAATACATTTTTTAGAAAACTGTATTAGAAAACTGTACATTGAAGGGTTTTACAAGGGCTTGTCCGTTTGTGTTCATACAGATGTAGTTGATATTAGTTTAATGATTATGTTTACGTGAAGTTATACTGGTGATTGAAAATATTGTTGTAACGGGTGAATAACAAACATACCTAATAAAAACACACTAAAAAAATAATTACTGTTTTATTTTGACAACCAATTTACCATGGATATGCCACAAACACGAAACATGAAAATGTGCATATGCATTTGATTAAGCCATATGTTACCTTCCATTTAAGTAATAGAGTATGGTCTCATCGAGTTGGTTGATTTAAACAACGAGATGAGACCATCCTCTATTTTTTTGTAGCATGTCCATTTCAGCTGTCTGTCATACTCTAACTTCCGATAACTGGAACTTAGAGTGCACCATTTATTCTGACGGGTTATTTTCCATTAAACGATTTATACCTGTGCAAATACAAAACGAATTTCAGTGACCATGCTACAATTATTGTTAATGAAAGTGTTTGGTGTTTAAAGCTCGACGACTCTGCTGCGTGTACTTGTCATAAAACAGGAATTTATACGAGCCTTAACACATCACACATCATATACATTACTACTACTGATGTATTCAACAAAACTAGCAGAGTCATCCAGTTTGCTTGACCAAACTATTTCATTAACAATATAAATCGTACGGATAATGGGTTCTACTTCAGTGCACATGCATGTTGAATATGAGTCTGAAACACATTACGATGGTTGTATTCGTATTTGGACTGACACCCCATAATGCTTTCAGGTCACCTCCAGTCCCTTTAAAGGGTTAACTTATGCTTAAATAACTTCTCAGCAATTACCAGAATTTTTAGCTGTGGTGGCCATCTTGAATTTCCGGCCGACCTGAAATTGTGCTAGGATCAACTAGACATTAAGAGCAACATTCCTGTGAAGTTTCATGAAAATCCGTTGAAGTAGTTTCAGAGGAGTAGTCGCTACAATTTTTTACTATACAAACTCTATGTAAACAAAGATAGCCACTGGTGCCCATGTTTAATGTTGAATCAAAATAATTTTCAAGAAGAATCAACATCATGTCATGTTGATCATTTTAGAAAAAGTCCCATGTCAATATCACTTACAGTTTTCAAGAAGTAGTCGCTACAAACCTTTTTTAAAAATCTGTTTTTAGCCATGGCGGCCATCTTGAATTTCCGGACGACCTAAAAAAATTCTGAGATCAATTAGACATCAAGAGCAACATTTCTGTGAAGTTTCATAAAAATTTGTCAAGTAGTTTCAGAAGAGTAGTCGCTACAAGTTTTTACTATATAAATCTATGTAAACAAAGATGGCCGCTAACGGCCATGTTTTAAAGTCGCATCGAAATAAATTTCAACAAGGATCAACATCATGTCATGCTGATCATTTTAGAAAATGTCCCATATCAATATCACTTACAGTTTTCAAGAAGTAGTCTCTACAAATTTATTTATTTAAAATCTATTTTTAGCCGTGGTGGCCATCTTGAATTTCCGGCCAGCCTGAAATTTTTCTAGGATCAACTAGACATCAAGAGCAACATTCCTGTGAAGTTTCATGAACATCCGTCAAGTAGTTTCAGAGGAGTAGTCGCTACAAGTTTTTACTATATAACTATGTAAACAAAGACGGCCACTGGCAGCCATGTTTAACGTCGAATCAAAATAATTTCGACTAGGATCAACATCATGTCATGCTGATCATTTTAGAAAAAGTCCCATATCAATATCACTTATAGTTTTCAAGAAGTAGTCGCTTCAAACTTATTTTTTAAAAATCTATTTTTAGCTGTGGTGGCCATCTTGAATTTCTGGCCGACCTGAAATTTTGCTAGGATCAATTGGACATAACGAGCAACATTCCTGTAAAGTTTCATGAAAATCCGCCAAGTAGTTTTAGAGGAGTAGTCGCTACAAGTTTTTACAATATAACTATGTAAACAAAGATGGCCACTGGCAGCCATGTTTAACGTTGAATCAAAACGATTTTTGACAAGGACCAACATCATGTCATGCTGATCATTTAAGAAAAAATCCCATATCAATATCACTTATAGTTTTCAAGAAGTAGTCGCTACAAACTTGTATCTTAAAAATCTATTTTTAGCTTTGGCAGCCATCTTGGATTTCACATCAACATGAATTTTTGCTAGGATCAACTAGACTTCATGGGCAACATTTCTGTAAAGTTTCATGAATATCCATCCAGTAGTTTCAGAGGAGTAGTCGCTACAATAAAAGTTACGGACAGACGGACGGACGACGGACGCCGCACCACGGCGTAATCTCTGCTGATCTCTGATCAGTCGAGCTAAAAACAAAATATCTACCCGAATTAGTGTACCGCCGAAATAGTGTTACTTGTCTACGTGTGTATCGTTCTCGGCGTGTTTTTTATGTTAATAACCTCATAACGGATATATAACATGTTATTGTTACACTGAAAGTACAAGCAAAACTGCAATAATGTGTTTGTTTTATCATTTATTTAAAGAAATATCACACAAATACATTTTAACATACATGCCGGAAGTCCGAATAATGAGAAACAAGGTAAGACTGGTTTCGGTACATAGAATTAAATAGAATAGACAATTGCGTAGCACATAATTCACTGTTGATATATCTTACTACACATACGCTTTTGTTTGTACAGTTGTTTTATTTTAAAAAGTTCACTATACATAAAATTTATCTGTCTATTATCGCTTTTCAATCATAAATGTTCGCACCTTTAACAATCAACTTTACCTGTTTTCACACTATGATCGAATTTGCTACAAACAACAAATTAATATGGACGACGTCGCATGGCAACGGATCATCCCCTTCGAGCGAGGTTTAAATTCACACAAAAATGGATCTTCGGACCGTAAAATGTATTCGAGCGAGCCAGGGTATTCGAGAAATAATATTCGAATAATCGAGGATAAATTACATTGAATTATATAGGAGTTGTGTCGGGACCGGAAAATGTGTACGAGTTACCGATGGTATTCGAATCACCGGTGTTCGAGCTATCGAAGTTCGACTGTAAATCATTATAATAATTATGTTCTTATATATATTTACTTGTTTATACACCCGTTGACGGGCATTTGTTTGATTTACATATATACATAGTTTATATTACTACCATATCCTCCCTTATTTGTAAATAGTTTTATCTTTATATATTTACATTAATTTTTAATTACTACTTCATTTCTTCATCTTTCATCAGTTTTTGCGCACAGTATGACCTATTTATGTGTCGACGTGCCGTAAAACACCAATAATTCATTCATTCATTACTTCTCAGAAACTGCTTGACAATTTTTGACTTAGGTCAGATGGATGATGAGGTCAGTGACTCATCAGATGAGCGATTCAGTGCCATTTGGGACCTCTTGTTTATCTGTAACATTATCTTCCCAAAACACTTAAAAAATACATTTAATTAGGTATTTATTAATGCAAAGAATGGCTGACCTAAATTAGGTGTCCCAGGGGATGGCATAAGCAGAATTGAGAAATTAACTACGTCTCTGGGGAGAACATAAATGTGTGAGATGTAGTAATTTAATGCTCGTTAGTCGTCAGTAGATCGGGAAACATGTTAAGTATTATGCTGTGCTATGTCTGGACAAATGGAACATGACATTAATTCGCATAATTCACGCAATTGTTTTTGCCAAGTTATAGGCTGTAAATTAGATAGGTTGGAAAACGTATTGGGTTTATAAGCTCATCTGCTAGCTTGGTCCATATAGCTTATAAGGAGTAGCAGAAATTATAAACACATGTACAAGGTGTTTGTATAAAGATCAAAGGACAATAGAAACAATACATATTATTGGGTCATTAGTTAAATTCAGTGTCAACCGTAAAACGTTAAATCAACTGTATATTGCATTTCTTAGACCAGTTCTGAATATGCAATTGTTGTATGGGGTCGATGCACACAATATGAAAACGAACACAAAGGAAAGCGTAAACATGAAGCAGCCCGCATTATTACAGAGAGGAGCCCCGTGTGGTTCTCGGGGGTCCCGTTTGGTTACGGGGCAAATAATAGGGTCACTGCAAATCCCGTTGGAGGGAAAGGCAGAGGGGTAGCACCTCCCCCACCCCAACACCGAATTCATGTTCATTTTATCATTTTTTGTTCATGCTCATTAAAGGTCTTCATCATGACCCTCCACTGTTTCAGGTGCCATCTCCGTCGTATCACTAGAGAAGTGGCAGACCCCACCCCCCCACCCCCGAATTCATGTTCATTTTATCATTTTTTGTTCATGCTCATTAAAGGTCTTCATCATGACCCCTGAATTGTTTCAGGTGCCATCTCGCTCATATCACTAGAGCAGTGGCAGAATTCATTTTATCATGTTTTGTTCATGCTCATTAAAGGTCTTCATCATGACCCCTGCATTGTTTCAGGTGCCATCTTGCTCATATCACTAGAGCAGTGGCAGAAAAACAATAACGTGGCTCCAGCGTAAATGGAGTATCTACAATAGAACTTCACCCCCCATCACGAATTCATGTTCATTTTATCA